>JAODAL010016062.1:0-81872 GCA_025379985.1 Phyllomedusa bahiana
TCTTTTAGGAGTATTTCTTGGAATCATGTCTTTTCCTTCTTAATCTCTAGATCTTATTAGATAAATGGAGGAAAAAGATGGACCGTGGCACCCGGTGAGGGCTGTTGGGTTGGACAAAGAGGGACTCGAAACCTACTGGAGAGAGGCAGGGAGCGCTCTCTCCCCAAGCAAAATTTATAGTTGTACCTCTGTGCATTTCGGTAACCAGCAGATAGACTTTTGGGACATAGACCTTGGACCTGGTGCATCTACTACTTCTACCTCTTTCTATGACTTATGCTGGTTATGGCCCCCTATACCACATCTGGAAGCCAGAGATCAGCTTAACCCCCCATCGGAGCCACGTTTAGGACACGAGGCAAAGAAACTGTGAGCCAGGAACTGCTTTAACTGTCAAAGGAAAGAATCACCTCTAGACGTTGTTTTTGGCTGCATAGAATCACCAAACGGCCCTCAGGAAATCCCTTAAAGGGAATGCGTCATCAGAAAAAGACCTATTATTTAACTCATGCTTTTATGTTAAACTAATTTTTTTAAAGTATTTTTGTTTTTTTTTCCTATCACTATTGATATTTTTAAAAACAAATCCTGAAATCCTGCAGTTCTCACTTTGGCCACTAGGCCTAATAATAGCCTGACACTTCCTGTTCTATAGAGGAAACTTTTCAGCAGTCTCCACATTATCAGCACAGGCAGGATTACTCTGAAAGGTCACACCAATGTGTATAGATAACACAGGATCCACCAGTCACAATAGGAGATGTCACAGCTCCCCCCATTGCACACTGACTTCTTCCCAGGTCACAGAGCATGCCCAGAAAACTCTCCTATAGAAGCCAATGGGTCTGCTCCTGGTCACAGGCTCCTATGTCCATGAAGCTGCTGTAAAGCATCTCTCTAAATTATGTTAAAAGCAGTGCAGGCAAGATGGCCGCCCCCATAATTCAATAAAGACAACAGAACTGAGAAATCTAAAACTAGAAAATACAAACAACTAAGAGGAAAAGAATATGTATCCGTATCTGGTTTTAGGGGGTCCCACAGGTAAGCAGCGATACATCACCCATAAGGGAGGTAATATGAAAATGCTTGTTCAACCTCCTTATGTTACTTTTGAAGAGTGCACACTGCAGGTTCACTATCTGTACTAATAGCTCTGTGTACAACATGGTAGGAGGTCTATAAGTAGGACCGCTCATTCTTTATGGTGGTTGGGATTCAGTGAAACTGTGGATGTTAAAGTGCATAAGGCGTAAGACACTCAGGATGCACCTCTGCTCATCGCCCATCATTAGGCTAGCTGCTGTATATAATGGGTAATATAGGCAGTTAGCTTGATAGCCTATTAGGACCATTTGAAGACAAGCTACAGTACATACTGGTCCTCTTAGGTAGAGTGTCTATGAATTATCCACCTACATTATACTATAAAGTTGAGTGTCACAGACGCCCCTGCGATGCGACCACTGTCCCGGGTCGCAGGCGCGCCCGTGCTCCTGCTTCCAGCGGAGCCCCGTCCCGCACGTCGGGCTCGGGGTCCGCTCGTGTCCCAGCCCCTGTCAGCTGTCACTTACCCGGCCGCGCTCCTGCTCTGTCCGGCTCCGTCTCCCGGCGCGTGGCTCCGCCCCTAGGGGCGCGCGCGCACCGGCAGTTTGAATTTAAAGGGGCAGTGCGCCGGTAATTGGTCATTGCCGGGCACTGCTCCTATTTTAGTCCGGCCTCTTCCTGGCGGCCCTCGCCGGATCCTTTGTGTGTATTCCTCTGGAGAAAGCGTTCCTTAAAGCCTAAATCTTGTTACCCGGTACCGTACCCGTTGCTTACGTTTACCCACCACGAATCTTGCCGCCAGCCCTGAACTTCTGCCTGTCTACGTTCACGAACCAGAGCCGCCTGTCCTGACCTCCTGCCTGTCCCCGACTACGAGCCTGCCGGACATATCTGTACCACGCCTACCCTTGGCCGTCACCGCAGGCAAGCCCCGCCAGTGGAAACGACCTGGTAGACTCCCGCCGCAGCAAGTCCATCCCGCTTTGCGGCGGGCTCTGGTGAATACCGGGACCTACTTAGATTCCGTTCCCTGGCATGGCTAACACCATCGCTTGCGGTGGTCCAGCGGATCCACTACCCGTCCGTTACATTGAGCTTTTTTCAGTACTATTAGCAATAAGGTCATGGTTTTCAGGGATGGCATTTAGGTTTTATCTAATAAAGGTCATAGTTTAAAGAGGTATTCTTGCTACAAAGATCATATCTCAGATTATGGGGACAGTAAAAATAAGCACTTTTGTATTTAGTTTGCTTTACCTAAGTCGCGTAGTATAGTAGATGTGAACTTTTCTACGCATCAATAGCTATTTTTTTGCAGGAGCTGGTAGGGACACGCCCCCTTTTCTGTGATTGGCTGGCTGACATTTCATTCAGCCTGTTGGGACATGCCCCCAGTAGGGAAACGCCCCGGACACGCCCGCTGCACTATGATTGGCTGACTGACATGTCATTCAGCCTGTTGGGACATGACCCTGGACAGGAACTGTCCCCGGACACGCCCTCTGCCTTGTGATTGGCTGCCTGCACACTCTGTGTTTACTCCCCTTTGAGCTGTGAAAACCGAAAGTGAACCAGCTATCTGAAAGGGCTGCTGGCTCTATACTCATCTCCCAGCTCTAAGGTGAACGATCTGGGCAATTACTGACTGTTTAACTCATAGATTCACTCTCCCCTCATATAACACAGTCATATCCTGTGCTCCCTGGATATAACACAGTCTTATACAGTCTCCTGACTGATAACAGAGGGGGAAGAGGGGGGGGGGGCAGTGTGCATTCCTCACATGTGTTTCATAAGTTCAGGCTGCAAGTATAAGTGTTTATAGCATAGAAAGGAGCCTGTGCAGCCAGGGAGATGACAGCTCTGTAGACAAGAGAACATTGCAGGAGGCTGTGTGTATAACTGGTTATAGCACAGCAAGGAGCTTGTGGAGCCTGGAGATGAAGGCTCTACAGACATAAGAAGCATAGCAGGAGGCTGCAGAGCTGTCCTCTCCAGACACCCTTCCCCTTCCACAGCACACACAGAATGATGATGTCACAGCTCTTCAGTGAGGGGAGACAAGTCTCCTGGCAGGGACATGCCTGCTAAGAGAAAAGACTCGCCCCTGGATTTGAAATTGAATCTCATAGAATTAGCTCAGAAGCATGAATGCTTTAAATGATAAAACCATGTTAACCCTTTACCTCCACAGCCAGTTTTGGCCTCCCTGATAGAACTCCATTTTTGAAATCTGACATGTGACACTATATGTGAGAATAACTTTTTGATATTTTTACCTATCCAAGTTATTCAGAGAATGTGTTCTCATGACACATTAAGACCAAAGAAATTTTGGTCCATACAATTCTTGTTTATTTGTGAAAAAAATCTAAATTTCATGAACATTTTAAAAAATTTGCCATTTTCAAACTTCAAAAATTTCTGCATTTAACACATTTATTCTACCCAAAATAGTTTGTAACTAGCATCTTCCATATGTCTACTGGAGGTTTGCATCATTTTTTCAAATGTAGTACATGAATCTGAACTATACCTTTGTAGCTTACAGGAACATATGAACATATTTCTGCTTCAATGAGGAAGGACAGCAAAGAGGGCCTTTAACTCCTTACTGCCACAGCCAGTTTTGGCTTTCCTGCTTTCCTGTGTCACTTTATGTGAGAATAACTTTTTCATACTTTTACCTATCCTTGTGATTCAGAGATTGTTTTCTTGTGGCACATTGTGCTTTAAGGTACTAAGAAATTTTGGTCCATACAATCCTTGTTTATTTGTGAAAAATATCAAAATTTCATGAACGTTTTGAAAAATTTGTCATTTCAAACTTCAAAAATTTCTGCGTGTAACTGATAGTTATTCCACTCCAAATAATTTGTAACTAGCATCTTCCATCTTCCGTCTACTGAAGATTCTCATCATTTTTTTTTACGACATTAGCGGGCTTAGAAAGTCCTCTTAGTGTATTTTTTATTTTTTTTGCTTTCACGTATGAAGCTGTGTAGGGGCTTATTTTTTGCGGGATGGGTTGACATGGTATCATTTTGGCATTTATCTGAGTTTCTGATCCCTTTTAAATCTATTGTTTGGAAGGCAGAGTGAAGAAAATACTGCAATCCTAGTAGTGGTTCTTATTTATTTTTTTAACAGGACTTATTGTGCAGTATACCTGACAAGTTAGTTTTACACTGTGGGTCGATACCCAATTCATAAAGTTTTTTATGTTTTTATTGTGTAAAACAATATTTATGCATCGCTTTTTCCATATACAGAGCTGTGTAAGGTTTTTTTTTTACAGGATGAACTGAAGTTTTAATTGCTCCCACTTTGGCTATTATATGAGCTTTTGATCGCTTTTTATTCCATTTTATGTGCTGCGGGGTGAACAAAAATCGCAATTCTGTGATTGCCTTTTTTTTTTCACTGTTCACCATGCGGGTTAATTAACTTAACAGATGTATAGAGTGGGTCATTATGCACGCGACGATACCAAATTGTAATGGTTCAGTGGATTCGCTGGACATCGCTGGGCAAGCGATGATAGTTAAGCCACGCCAGGGAGCGGTTTCTAAGTAGCCCCCGGTATTCACCAGAGCCCACCGCAAAGCGGGATGGACTTTGCTGCGGGTGAGGCAAAACCCGGTCGTTACCACCTGACATGACATGCCTGCGGGGCGGCCGGGGGTAATGCTGGTACTGAGTCTAATCCAGGGTAGTCGGGGACAGGCAGAAGGTCGGCAGGCGGCAAAAGGGTTTGTGGTCAAAAGACGGGGAGAACGGTCAGGGCAGGCGGCAAACAGGCAAGGCAGGAAACGTAGCGGAAAGGACTGGTACAAACGGTAACAATACGGAACTCCAACACTCTCAAGACAAGGTACGCACACCAACAATCTGGCAGAGAGTCCCAGGGGCATATACCTTATATAGGACCAGGGGCCCGGGCATTGACTAAATTACGTGCACCGGCCTTTAAATCCAGACCAGCGGGTGCGTGCGCGGCAGCTTGGACAGGCAGGAGCAGCGTACACCGGAGCGTGGACGGGTAAGTGAGCTGGCGCCGGGACCCGGGCAGCAGGGGGATGGTCACCGCAGCCCCCGCCCCGTGCACCCGCCGCCGGACCCCCCTGCAACACAATATGGTTACTTTATTACTTTATACTTTTTCGGGTGATTGGCGTCTGTAAAGGGGAAAAGGGCGGTGTATGTGTTTTTATTTTATTTTTCGATACAATGGAGAGCAGTACATAGCAGAATTTCTGGGCTCACCATGTCCACCCATGCTTCACATGACAGCTTATGGGCTGGCAGGTAAGCAGACAGCTGTGGCAATAGTGCCGCAGCTGCTGCAAGGGGTGACATAGGGAGCTCCCACCTTCTGTATTTCCCTGACCTGCGGTGATCACGATAGATCGCCACAGCTAAAGGATTAATCACCCATGGCCGGAGCTCACTCCGACTATAGATGATGCAGAATGGAGGCATGACGGTGATGCGGCATGGGGCCCAGCTATAATATACAGCTGCTCCCATGTCATGATCATGCAGGCCCTGGTTGAGAGCCCACATGTCCAGGAAGTATCGGTACGTCCATTTATGGGAAGTCACCTCCTGCTAGGACGTACTGGTAGCAAAAATTGTTTTCAATAACACTCACAAAAAATTTTTAAGTTTTATTTTAATAACATTTTAACAAAATGTACATAATTCGGGTGAAAAAGTCTTCACTTATGCTTCATAGAGAATCAGTTTTCAACGTTTCGGTTGATGAGACCTTTATCAGTGAGATTTCATCTACATATTACAACCGTTTCCACCCTCATTTTATGTGTGCCGTTGAAAATATACTGGAGGAGGATATATGTGACAATATTTATATATATTGTGAGCTTGCACGGCTCCGGGATCACCACAAAAGTCCTTTAGGCATTGAGACAGAGGCAGTAGTAAGGTGCAAACGCTTCCTTGGTCCGTATGTTTATTGTGCAGAAACAAAACCAAAACGTATGGCAACAGATGTACAGTAAAAAGGTAAACATAAACAAACGCCTGCTCATCTGAGCACTTACTAACAGAGGTGTAGTTCCCTCACTAACACCTTGTGAAGCAGACACTGGCTTCCTCCAGTGTGACCGCCTCCAGCCCAAATGGTAGACTGGAGTTGCAGCCGACCCCAGTCAGCTTACCTGCTGACCTTAAATAGGCCAGGGAAATCCTGGCGTGGAACATGGGGAGTAAGCACCCACTCTGCTCTATGCTTACTCCCAATGAAAGGTTGACCCAGGAATGGCTGGAAGCCATACTTACATACAACTTAAAGGGGTTTTGCCATGAAGTAAAATTGATGTGGGAAGTTTGAAAATTAAATAATAAACATTTTCACCATTCATTATTATTGAAAATGTTTGCACTGTTGTTGTTTTAGCTGCTCCTTTAGTGATCCATTGTTTTACAGCTCGTCTCCAGGGGATACGACCAGGGCTGAGAACTCCTCACTCCTGGTCAGACATGCTCAGACATCACTTCTCCTCTCATGCAGCTACTGAGTGTTCAAACCCCGGGTGCTGTCATTCTACTCCCGTCCTCTGTGCTCCTTAGTAATTAGTCAAACAGTGCAAATAAAAAAAAAAAACCTCAATGAGATTTGTGCATTGATAAAGAGGAAAAAAAAAAATCCACAGGTTAAGTTCCTGTAGGGATTTGAACCGAGGACCCTTGTGCTGTAAAGCAAAAATGTTACCTCTGAGCTACAATGTAGCTATTCACAGCTTTATACATAAACAGACCTTTTCTTGACTAGAGAGAGGAAAGGAATGGTTATGTCATCCTGCTCGGTTACATGATATGCAATTCAAACAAATCACACACGCCCCTTTCTGAGCACACAGAGTTGAAGATCCGGATGCAGGAGGTTTGAGATGAGATTGTGGCAAAACCCCTTTAAATGTATGTCGACAGTCTGTACTGCTGACACCTATTTAACGCTGGCCTTTCTCTCCACCACGGCTCCTTACATTGGTGGCATGTGTCTTGATCTCTCCAGGCATATGTCCAGAATCTTGATGGGATATATACGCCATTGCTGACCTTCCCATCAGCGGCCTTACAATATATATTATCTGAAACTGACCTTTGATGGATCCCACTGATTTGTTCTGTTTGTTACTATCTTGGATGTCATCTGGACAGTTGCTTACCTTGACTCTTGCCTTTGGATCGCTGCCTGCCGTGACCTGTACTTATGTCTTATGGGGTTACAGTTGCCAGTACTGACCTTGAATTTGTACAACCCTGCCTCTTATTATTTATTCTGGTGCCTTGCTATCATCCACAATTGATTTTGGAGGCTACTCTGTAGACACAGTCTAGAGGATCCCTGTGCAAGTCCATAACCTTATGAGGGGGAGTGAAAGGTGATTATTGCAAAGATTTTTTGACTCTGCCCCTGGTTTATTCAAATGTAAAAAGAAAAAAGTGTTCTCACTGTCCTGTTTCACAGAGCTTCAGGTTCTCACTTCCTGTTCAGGCTGTGGGCAGTTCTATAGCTTCAGGTTCGCACTTCCTGTTCAGGCTGTGGGCACTTCTACAGCTTCAGGTTCGCACTTCCTGTTCAGGCCGTGGGCAGTTCTACAGTTTCAGAGTCCCATTTCCTTTTCAAACTGTCAGCAGTTCTACAGCTTCAGGCTCCCACTTGCTTTTCAGGATGAGGTCGGTTCTAAAACTTCAGCCTCCTACTTCCTTTTTAGGCTGTGGGTGGTTCTACAGCTTCAGGCTCCCACTTCCTGATCAGGATGAGGTCAGTTCTACAGCTTTAGGCCCCTACTTCCTGTTCAGGTTGTGGGTGGTTCTACAGCTTCAGGTTCCCACTTCCTTTTCAGGCTGTGGGTGGTTCTATAGCTTCAGCCTCCCACTTCCCCCTCAGGCTTTTTGGGGGCAAATCCCGCCTTTTAGGGTCCCCCCTTTCCCGTTTCAAGGCTGTTGGGGTTTCCATCGGGTTAGGGTCCCACTTCCTGTTCAAGCTGTTGAGGTTTTTACAGCTTTTAAACTCCCGGGTTCCTCTTTAGGCTGTGGGCCCTTTTTTTTCAAACCCCCTTTAGGCCCTTTCCCCTTTTTTGTTCAGGGTGTGGGCGGGGTTTTCAGCCCGTGACTGATATCCAGCCTGTCGTCCTAGCTGAATCTGTTAAAGAAACATTGCTGGGTTGAGGGGTTTTTAAAAAGCATAACCCAAACACAAGCCTTAAAAAGTTTTAAAATTTTAACAACAGAAAGATAAACAGGCTCCTGTGCTGCTGAGAAGACACAACAAGAAGTGAAAACATCCCTCCCACCCACGCTTTAAAGCAAAAAAGGTCCCGAACAAAAAAGTTCTTTAAAAACTGAACTAACCCTTAAATTAAGCAAAAACAGAACACAATGATTTGGTAAAAATCTTTTCTTTTCCTTTAAGGTAAGGGAAAAAAAAATAACCCAAAATCCCGGGCAAAGATCATAACCAGGGGGGACAGTTGGGAAATGTTTAAGGTAATTTTTTTTAGATAGGAATGTTTTTAAAAAATAAAAAAAAATCACTACAAAATTTAAAACCCGTTAATTTTTTTTTGGGACGTTTTGGTTTTTTTTCCCGCTAATAAACATTTTATTTTTCTTTGTTCAATTGGGAAAAATTAAATTGAGAAGAAAAATTTCAGAAAAACAAATTTTTATTCTGGGTATTTTGGGCCCCTTTTTAAAACAAACATTTTGTATTTGGCACACGGGGGAAAATTTGGGGGATTAAATTTGCAAGTTACCAACAAATCAAGGAGATTTTACCGGATAACCAAAAAGCCCAAATTTTTTCAAGCAGGAATTAAATTTTGTTTTTGGGATTCTCTGTAGACTTAAAAAGAGGGGCAAGGACCGCACAGGGGTAGTACTATGTGTTCATTTTTGGGCTGTTAGCCCTTTTCCTTGGGAAGAAACACAAATACAGAAAGAGTTTTGGGTTTGTTTTTGGGTTTGGGTATGGGGGGACCTGAATTCTAAAAAAATATTTGGATACAATTTTTAAACCCAAAATAAATTTATTCCCAAAAAAAAATGCTCCCGACAAAATAAGATGTATAAGATTTAAGAAGTCCAGATAAAATCCCCGTTGGGCAATGGAGAAAGCCTCATTTTTCCTCAGGAAAAACAATACATTTCAAATAATATGTTTTGTTCTCCACACCAAAAAGAGGGAATTTTAAAAAAAACAATATTTTAATCCAATAAGTTTAAAAACTAATTTTCTCCAATCCACTGACGCGTTTCAAGCACCAAGCTCTTACTCGTAGAATTTTTTTTTCTTCTATGGTGTTCAGCGTGCAAAAATTCTAGTCAATACATATTGATATCAAGAAATATATAATTCCCTAATGCTCAAACCCCATATAAGGGTGAAAAGAATTTAGGCCCGTCCAAAAAAAATAATTTTTGCTGTCAATGGAGAAAGCCTCATTGGACTTCAGGCAAAACTAACATGTTTCAAATAATAGGGTTTTGTTCTCCAGCACCAAAAAGAGCATTAAAAACACAATTCTAACCCAAAAATTAAAAAAAACGTTTCTCCCATCCCTGACCTTTTTCAAACACCAAGCTCTTACTCGTAGAATTTTTTTTTTCTTCTATGCTGTTCAGCGTGCAAAAATTCTAGTCAATAAATATTGATATCAAGAAATATATAATTCATTGATGCTCACCTTACATAAGAGTATAACATCCGTAAACCCTTTTGTCCAATGGAGAAAGCCTCGTTGGACTCCAGGCAAAACTATCATGTTTCAAGTAATAGGGTTTTGTTCTCCAGCACCAAAAAGAACATTAAAAACAAAATCTTTAACGGGAACCGCACATAGTTATCCCCCCCTTTGGGGGGCGCACAACTAGTTCAGCCCTGTTTTTTTCCCAGCACTGTGCCCCTTTTTTCGTAAGAGCACTTTTAGACATTTAATGCTTAATTCATTCATGACATTGTTCCCCCCACCAAGGCAAAGCCCCACCCACTGACAATTCACATTTTTTCACCTATTCAAAAAAAATAGGTTTATAGTTGAGGTGGGCGGGGCTACCCCTCGGGTGGGGGGTATGAAAAAAACGACTCTTCATGACCTTTTTCGGGCTGAAATTTGCAGATTTTGAGATTTAAATTCAAAACGACAGCCTTACAAATAGGGAAAACCCGCGCTAAAAACAAATTTACACAATTTTGGGCACCCCCACAAGGGGGTATCCCTATGACAGTTTTCTTTTTAAATTCTAAATTAAAAACGCAGGGATCCCATCTTCGAGCGTTCAACCCCAAAGCCTTACTCGAAATTTTTTTTTTTCTTCTATGGTGTTCAGCATGAAAAAATTCTAGTCAATACAAAATACATCAAAAATATAAATTCATAATCTCACCTACATAAGATACATAAGAATCAACATCAAAATAAACTGTTCCGCAAGGGGAAAAGCCTCATTGGGATTTCTGGAAAAAATTAATACATTTCAAATGATAGGATTTGGTTCTCCAGCACCAAAAAGAGCATTAAAAACACAATCTTTAATCCCTATAAGTTAAAAACATATGGCTCCCATCCCCTGACGCGTTTCAACACCAACTCTTCTTACTCCTTTTTCCTCCTAACTCTTTCTCTTTCTTCTACGGTGTTCAGCGGTGGGATTAATGAGTTTATTTTAAAAATTTTGGAATTTTTTGGGGGGCGACACCAATTATGTGTAACTTTTTTATTTTTTCATTCTTTTATTTGTGAAGTGGCAAAAGGGGAGAGTTTTGGACTTTTAAATTTTTTTTTACAATTTTTTATACTTTTAAAACCTTTTTTTTACTAATTAAAATCATTCCTTCTAGCGTAATTGACCACTTGGAAGCACAATCGCTTTTACATCCTTCTACTTTATAAAGAAAAAAGGGGGTACCAAGAGGGGCAGGAAAAAGAACCTTAACATAGCCAGGGGAAAGCCTTCATTGGGCTTCCAGCTTCAATGGAACCGCCCAAAAATTTGGGATCTCGGGGCGGAGGGTCATCAAGGGAAAGCGCACCCCACCACAAGGGCATCTTTCAAATGGTTAAACAAAGGGACAAGCGGCTTTAACATAGTTTCTTAGGGGTTAATTAGCCATAACCTGTGATATCAAATTTTTCGGTTTTTAAACCCCCTTTTTTGAACTTGTTAATGAATCCTCATCACAACCCTTTTGGGGGCATGATTTTCATAGTCTCCCTGTTCTTTGCAACAGGAAACACAGTAGTTTCTGTACAATAAATAATTTACTATAGATCCACGGATCCAAAAACGGATCTGAAAAACGTTGTGTGAACATACCCAAACACAGGAGGAAGCAGCTGCCTCCAGTAAAATCTCTTACCCGTTATCTGTCATCTGGCCAGATGAAGAGTTGTACCACCTTGTAAGCACAACGGAACAAGGTATTTGTACACACACTTTATCGATATTCTAAAATGATATAGCACTAGGGAGTGCTTGGTGTGTTGTGTTCGTTTTCACTAATTTTAGGGCCCACCCTGGGGTTTACTCTTGGGGGCCCCTCATGGGGGACTCTTGGGCCGACCTGGGGTGGACCTTGGGCCGACCAGGATGGACTCTTGGGGCCGACCAGTGGAGTGACCTTGGGGAGGCTTGCAAAGGGGCCCAAAACATCCGGGGCCAGCCCTAAGTTTTTCATAGGGGTGGGTCACCGGGATTTTTTTTCCCGCCTCATTGTGAACTGCGGATGTATTTTTTCAGAGAAAAAAAATTCGTTCCTGTCACTAAATTTTTTGCACATTCCAATAGATCCCCCATTCTCCTCAGCACACTGCACAATGAAAATCAGGCCTGACAAATTTGGGATTTCAAAACCTCTCACCTATGTATGACATGACGTCCCAAAAAAAAACACCTATACATGACAAGTAGCCCCAACACCCCTTGTTAGAAAAAAAAAACCCCTAAAAAACCCAAGCCCAAAACTATTTATTTAAAGGGTTCAAAAAATTTCTGCCGACCCTACCAAATCGACCCCACAGTAATCATTGTACATAACCCCCCGCCATACAGAAACCAAAGTGGTAATACGTTGTATTGGGCTCACAGAAATAATATTGACGCAGTTACTTTTGGTGACTTACGGGAACCCTCAAAGATTTTCCTTTCCTTTTTCTTTTCCACTGTCCCAAAACCCATAAAACCCCTTCCCGGCCATGGCTCTTCACTGAAAAATGTACAAAACAAACATCTTAGACTCCTCATTTTATCCGCATTTCTCTACAAATTCCTATCTCTATACAAACTCCCCACCTATTTTTCCCCAAGTGGTAATAATTATCCCCTTGTAGGTAAATATTTGCCCCCTGTAGCCAGGTAGTAGCCCCTTTTTGCCAAGTCATTAGCCCCTCTAGCCAGGTTACTGCCCTCTGTAGCTAGGTTACTGCCCCCTTTAGGCAGTAATATGCCCCCTGTAGCCAGGTTACTGTCCCCTTTAGCCAGTAATATGCTCCCCTTAGCCAATAATATGCCCTCCTCAGCCAGGTTATATGCCCCCTTTAGCCAGTAATATGCCCCCCAGCCATTGATATGCCCCCAGCCAGTGATATTCCCCCAGCCAGTGATATGCCACCCAGCCAGTGATATGCCCCCCCTGCCAGTGATATGCCCCCCAGCCAGTGATATGCCCCCCAGCCAGTGATATGCCCCCACATAGCTAATAAAAATAAAATAAAAAAAACTACTTACCTAATGAGGCACGGTCCGCGTGTCCAGGTCCTGCAGCTTGTGATCGGTGTAAGCGGTGTGATGTCATCACGTTACTTAGGCCGTCTCGCGGGGCCCAGGACCTCCTCGGCCGGCAGAGCTGCCGGCTTAGGAGACCCAGCGTCGCAGGGGGGGGTGATGAAAGCGATGCATCACGCCCCCTGCGACGCTGACGTGTATGTACAGCGCTTACCAAGCGCCGTACATACAGGGGGGAAGACAGGATGGGAATGATCCGTCCTGCCTCCTCCCCGACTCTGACTGCACGGCCGCTATGAAACGGCCATGCAGTCAGAGATCGTCGGGCGCTGCCCGCACTGAGGAGCGCTCCAGGCCCACGGCAGCAGCCTGGAGCCACCGAGACTCGGGGCACAGGCAGATTCATTCGGGGCTCGTGCCCCGAGTGAATCTGCCTAGCGACGCCCCTGCTCTTGGGGCCCACCAGTGGAGTTGATTCTTAAGTCCTAACAGTGCAATTGATTCATGGGGCCAACCAGGGTAGATAAACCTTGGGGCCCAACAGTGACGTTGGCATTGGGGGCCACCTGTCACAATGTACGCCACGGTCCCCACTCTGAATCATGGACATGTTCGTGTTCCCTAGGGACACGCCTACAGTTACCTCTCCCCGCTCCTGATTCGCCTACTGTTTCTGTCCGGCAGGTGGATGATAATAAGTTTTGGCCGCCTGAAGTGGAAGAAGCCTTTGCCCAACTCAAAGCTGCATTTACCACAGCACCTTTTCTGACACAACCAGATCCAGATCCTAGTGGTTGATGCCTCATCTGTAGTAGGATTTATGCTATCTATCATACATGAAAAAACTTTGAGACTCTCGGTTCACATATTTTGATCAAAAGATGTTTAAGCTGCCCACGACTTTCGACGTGATCTCAAAATCGGGCAGTCCTACACTATCCTTACCTCTCAATAGAGCCAATTCACGGCCTCTCACTGGATCAACCGACCTCCATTATACAAAGAGAAAAAAATAAGAAAACACACCCAACCTGCAAGCTGCACTTCTTATGACAGCCTGTGAGAGGGGGCGGGTGCAGAAACCCAAAATGGAAGCACCCCTTCTTCCCATATAGGTTAAAATCAATGTACACCGAGTATAACGTATGTTTCTGCACACAAAAACATTTCTGTAAAAACGTATGCAAACCTGGGTGCCACTGGCAGGGCTGCGGCACACATGTAATTATACATAAATGCTTCTTTAGGGATTTCCACGTAGTGTATTGCCATTTTTGCAGAAATGTCCGCTGGCAGTGTTGTGCTGTGTACATGTATAATTACATGTGTGCCGCAGCCCTGCCAGTGGCACCCAGGTTTGCATACGTTTTTTCAGAAATGTTTTTTGTGTGCAGAAACATACGTTATACTTGGTGTACATTGATTTTAACCTATATGGGAAGGAAGGGTGCCTCCATTTTGGGTTTCTGCACCCGCCCACTCTCACAGGCTGTCATAAGAAGGGCAGCTTTGCAGGTTGGGTGTTTTTTTTATTTTTTTTCTCTCTGTATAATGGAGGTCGGTTGACCCAGTGAGAGGCCGTGAATTGGCTCTATTGAGAGGTAAGGATAGTGTAGGACTGCCCAATTTTGAGATCACGTTGAAAGTCGTGGGCAGCTTAAACATCTTTTGATCAAAATATGTGAACCGAGAGTCTCAAAGTTTTTTCATGTATGATAGATAGCATAAATGCTTCTTTAGGGATTTCCACGTAGTGTATTGTCATCTGTAGTAGGGGCTCAAATGGTGCTCCACAGAAGACGCCAGTAGGACCATCACATGCGTTTTTTTCTCAAAAAAAAAAATTCCCAGCAGAAAGGAATTATATCATAGGGATTTGAGAGCTGCTGTTCATTAAGTTGGCCTGAAAAGAGTGGCACCATCTTTTGGAAGAAGCTCGCCATCCAATGAATATCTACACCGACCATAAGAATCTCCTGTCTCCAGACTGCGCAACGGTTAAACCCCCGGTAAGCTAGATGGTCCCTCTTTTTCTCTCGGTTTGATTTCCTATTGCACTTTAAGCCAGGTAAAACTTTTGTGCGTATGCAGTCCGGGGTCATTCTTCCAAATCAGCCAGGAATCCAGAAATCTTTTATCATTGATCTCTCAACATTATTGGTGGCCTAATCTTGTTCAAGATGTCAAAGAATTTGTTCTCACTTGTGCCCATAATAAGTCTTCTCGTTTTAGGTCCTCCAGACTCCTTTATCCTCTGCCTATACCTGGAAAACCCTGGACCCATATTGCTATGGATTTTTTTATGGACTTACCACCTTCCTCTAACCACACAGTCTTTTGGGTGTTCACTGATCGTTTCTCCAAGATGTCTCAGTTTGTGCCACTTCCAGGTCTACCTACAGCCCCACAGTTCACCTCCCATTTCTTTCAGCACATATTCCGGCAGAACTTCCCCCCAAAGGTGGTTTGATAAAAAATGAAAAAAAATTCCGGAATGATCACTCATTTCGCTTACCTAAGAAAATTCGGCTTTTTACCCCTTTGGGCTAATTTTTTATAAGCATCTTGATTCTGATTCTGCAGGAGCATCCCCTTTCTTCATTGTTTATTGACAACATCTCTGCCCATCCCCTTGCCCAAGTCCAAGCTATTTCCTTTATTTGGAAAGACACACACTGATCTCTCAAGCAAGCATCTTCTTGGATTAAAGCTCAAGCCAACACGAAATGTAAACCTTTCTTTCCTTTCACCGGTGAAAAAGGTGGCCTCAAAGTATTCCACCTAAAATTTTCCCCACCTAAACTGACCCCGCTTAGAGACCTTTCCAAGTTTTAAACACACAACCCTTTCTTATAAAACTTCGTTCCCTCCAGCTATGCAACCCCCAAATTCCACCCTTTCACCCTTTTAAAAGGGGTTTTGTCTCGTCAAAAATAGCTTTCAAATTGTGGGGGAACACAAAAAAAAGACTTTTTTCCAAAATATATTGCTTGTTCCTCGTTTTCCCAAAAGAATAAAAGTAATTATTACCTCCTTGGCTATTTCTTTCCCTCAGTAACCAACCTGTAAACAAATCTCCCGGGGGGGTGTTTGTTCAATGAGATAACAAGAGTGAGTCATCACACAGGGGCTGCAGGTCATCATGTCCGTCTGCCAACAGTAAAACTTGATTTATCTCAAGTAAAAACATTAATTAGGGGTTTTGTTTTGGGGTCAGATAAAAGTCCTGAAGATTTGAGAAGCTAATCTAATCTAATTAGCATCGAAAACATGGGGCTTCGACAAGCACAGAGTTTTATGCAAATAGTCGGGGAACAAAGTGAAAGAAAATTTCTTTCATGCATTCTTTGAAACCCGGGGGAGAAACTCCTTTAAAGCCCCTGGTCCTCAACCAGGGTCTCAAAAAAAAAAAGGGCTTCTCCACCAGGGGTTTGCGAAGACATCAAGAGGTTAAGGAAATCCCGGGGGAAAAAAATTTTTTTTGGGGAAACTTCTTTTTCAAACGAAGGGGCGAGCCCGAAAAGGGCAAAGGAACCACCTGCACCTGCCCGTTATTGGGTGTCTTTACTGACACTATTCTCTGTGATTGACCTTATTGCCTGGACTTTGATGTTTGGATGCCGTCTATCCTGACCTTATTGCCTAAACTTTGACATTTGCCTGCCGCCTGCCCTGAACCTAGTATCTCGCATCTGACTACGCTTCAGCCTACTCCTTCAGTAGCACACGACCCAAATACTTAAAACCAAAAAGGACTACCCGGGGATAGCGACCTGGGCCATAAAGACTAACCCCAAACCCTTTCCCTTGGGGAAAGGCATTGTTAAAAGGGGCCCCAGGGGTTCTCCTTGGGACTTAGCTTCTGGGGGGTTTTTTTTTCTTTCTTCGGGGTGCCCCAAAGGGGATCCAAACCTTCCTGTGACACCATCCTACGTTACTTTTTACAGGATTTTTGCTAGGTGAAAATACTCCCCTTTCCCCCAAAACACCCCCAGGTTTTGCCATGCCCGGGGGCCCCACCTAGCCCGGGGTCCATGTTTCCTCTGTAACCTAAAGGGCCTGCCCCCAACCACGACCATTGAGGGGGTTTCCACAGATCCCCTCAGTTCTTTAAAGGTTTGGGGAAAAAGGGGGGCCGGGGTTTTATTGGAGGTCCTCGGTCATGCTCTTTAATCAGTTTTTGGGCTTTTCTGGGCTGTCACTCAAAAAACCCCAAACCACCCCAGAGAAGACAATCCATTGTTTTCATCATAAAAGATAACCCTTCACCAGTCGGTGGAATTCAATTCCCATACTGCCAGGAAAATTTCACCCTCTTTTGGCGATGCAACTTAATTAGCGGAGGTGCAGTGATATCCACCCGGAAATTTGGGGGGCCTTATATGTACCCATTTTTGCAGAGGGCAGTAAATTTTAAATTTCCCAAGGGGGGATTTTAAAACACAGTACGGTTAAAGGTAAAAGGACATGCATCACCTGGGCCCATAACGGGTAGGGTTAGCAAGGTCCCAGTACATCCATCTCTTTTTTCCCCCCCCAAATCCCAGTAAGGTTGCAGAGGTACAGTGCCCCATCCCCTGTTTCCAGGCCTCTTACACAGGGGGTTAAAGGGGTCCAGTGATATCTGTTGCTCCGGGGCCTTATACCCATTTGGGGTTTAGCAAGGTGCGGGGGACACCCATCTCTCCAGGGGCCCCAAACACAGGGGGGGTTGGGCAAGTGCATTTGCATCCTTTTGAAATTTGGGGCCCCCCAAAAGTGGGGTTTAAAGAAAGGGGTCATGACATCCCCCTGCCCCGGGGGCCCCAAATACACGGGTGGGGGGTTAAAGCAGAGATTGAAAGTAACATCCATATGAAATTTTGGGGCCCCAAAAACACATTTGGGGTTGGGAGGGGTTTGCAGTGACATGCATGGGCCCCCCGGGGGCCCCCCATTCACAGTAGGACCCGCTTTTTGGGGTTGGGACACAACCGGGGTTGCCCCGGGGTCATATTGGCGGTTAGCTGCCCCCAGTTTGTGTCATTTTTAAACCCGGCATGCACTCAGGCCGAGTTTTGCCCTGCCTCTGCTACGGCCCCGCACGAAAATTACCTGCCCCCGGGACCTCTTGCTGGCATTGGGTTTGGCACCTACCCCGGGGCCCTCCCCTTTTGGGCGCCCCCTCACCCCCGCACTGGCTATCTGTGAAAGTGCAAGGGGCAGCAGGGGTGAATTTTTAAAGGGGACTTTGTCCCTCTTTCGGGTTTTTTTAAACCTTTACCCTTTTTTGCATTAGGGAATTTCCCTCCCGTTTGCTCCTGGCTTCATTGTTGTCCTACATAGAGCTTTTACCCCCGGCTGCTATGTCGCTGTTGATTACCCCGTTTTGTTAAAGGGGTTGTATCCCTTTTGAAGTGTTTCCCCTTCAATAATTTTCCCCGATTGCATTTGAAAACCAAGGGGGCTGTTCTCCTCTCAGCAGGGGCTCCTCCGGGCACAGGGGTTTTTTCTCCTGTTCCCGCAGGGGTTTTCTCCCCTAAATAAAGGGGTCTCTCCCCCCAGCAGGGTTTTCTCCTCTAGCAACGTTTTTTCTCCTCCAGAGGCGCGTCCTTTTTTTCGCAGGGGTTCTCCCCCTGTCACGGCATTTTTCTCCCTTTAAATACCTCTCTCCTCTCAGCAAATGTCCCCCCTGTCACAGGCGTTTCTCCGTCCAGGGGGGTTTTTTCTCTCCCTCTCAGGGAGGAATTTCTCTCCCTCACAGGAGGCGTTTTTCTCTCCTCCAGCAGACGAGTCCCCCCTCTCAGGCATTCTTCCTCTCACAGGGGGGGGGTTTCCCCCCTCAGCGGGGTTCTTCCCCTTTAGCAGGCATGCTCTCCTCCAACAGGCGGGGCTCTCCCTCAGCGGCGGTCTCCCTCTAAACAGGGATGTCCTCCTTCAGCAGGCATTTTCCCTCTCACAAGGGGTGTCTCTTTTCTCAAAAACAAAGGGGCGGTTTTCCCTCTCACCTGGTCTCTCCCTCCCGCACGTTTTTCTCTCCTCTCACAGGCGTGTCTCCCTCTCAACAAGGGGCGTTTTCTCCTTTCAGCAGGGGTGTCTTCCCCTCAAAAGGCCCTTTTTTCTCTCCTCTCCCGGGAGGGGTTTCTCTCCGTCAGCAGGCGCGTCTCTCCTGTCCCCGGGCGGGTCTCTCCTCTCAGCAGGCCCTTTTCTCTCCCCGCAGGCTGGGCTTCCTCTCAGCGGCGTGTCTCTCCTGTCACCGGGGCGTCTCTCCTTCAGCACGCGTTCTCCTGTCAGAGGCCCCTCTCCCCCCCCACAGGGTTTGCTCCCCCCCCAGCCCGGATGTCTCTCCTATCAGCAGGGTTCCCCCTCCCCTTCCCCCAGCCCGGCCCTTTTTCTCTCCTCCGCAGGCGTGTCTTCCTCTCAGCAGGCGTGTCGCTCCCCTCAGCAGGCGCGTCCTCCTCCCCAGCAGGGTGGGCTCTCCTCTCAAGGGGGTTGTCTCCCTCCAGGGGGCGAGTCTCTCCCCTCACAGGGGAGTCTCCCGTCAGCAGGCGTTTTCTCACCCCTCAGGAGGCGTGTCTTTTCCCGTCAGCAGGAGTGTCCCCCTTTCCCCTCAGCAAAGGGGGGGTTTTTCTCCCTCAGCAGGGGTTTGGGGCCCCTCCCCTCACAGGGATGTTCCTTTCCTAACAGCACTGTCTTCCTGTCACAGGGTTCCCCTCCTCTCAGCAGGCGTTTTCCCCCTCCTCTTAGCAGGGGGGTCGCTCCCCTCAGAAGGGGTGTCGCTCCTCTCAGCAAAGGGTTTTCCTCCTTAGCAGGCGGTTTTTTTCTCTTCCCCTCAGCATGGGTCTCTCCCTTCAGCAAAGGGGTTCTTTTCCTGCAGCACGTGTCCCCCCCTTCAGCAGGGGTGTTTTCTCCTGGCAGGGAGGGTTGGGCCCCCCCCTCTCAAGGCTGTCTCCCCTCCCCGGGGTGTCCCTTTCCCCTAGTAGGGGTTTTTCTCCTCTCAGCCCGGTTGTCCCTCCCCTCAGCAGGGGTTTTTCTCCCCCTGGGCAGAGGGGGTTTTCCCCTCCTTTCCCGGGGGGGTGTCTCCCCTCTCAGGAGGGGTGTCCCCCTTTCTGGGCAGCAAAGGGGTTTTCTCTCCCTTTAGGGAGGGGTTTTTTCCCCCTCTCACACGGTCTCCCCCCTCAGGGGGGCGTGTCTCTCCTCTAAAGGGGGCGTTTTTCCTTTTCTCAGGGAAAGGGGTGGTCCCCTCCCCGTCAGGGAGGGGTGTCTCTCCTCTCACAGGGGTGGTTCCCTCCTCTCAGCAGGCGGGTCTCCCCCCCTTTTAAGGGGTGTTTTTTCCTCTCACAGGCGTTTTTTCCTTCCCCCTCTCGCAGGGTGTCTCTCCTCTCAGCACTTTCTCTCCCAATTAAAAACCTGTGACATCATCTTTTTGGGGGAGGCCCGTAAAGCAGAAAGGGTGTCTGGGAGAAGAGATCTGCATCCCTTTCTTTCTGCTCCCCTTTCTGCAAGCTTCAGGCTTTCCCCAAGCCCTTTGCTTTTCAAAATCATTTTTACACCACCTGAACTGGGTGAGGAATTTGAGGAGTGTAATTGCCCCCCCCCCCTCTGTTAAAGGGAAAACGGGTTTTTATGGGGGAATGCCCCCTGCCCCCCCGGGTCTCCCCCTGTTTTTTAAAAGGCAGGGGACTCTTAAAAACTTTTGTTGTAAAAGGGGGTCTGTATTTTTAAAAAAGGCCAGTTTTTTGCCCAGATCATTCCCTAGAGGGGAGATGGGGTAAAAGACAGCAACCTTCTTTCACCCATCGATTTTAACAGCTCAGAGGGGAGAAAACACAGAGTGTGCAGGCAGCCAATCACAGCGCAGGGGGCATGGCCGGGGTGTTTCCTGCCTGGGGGCGTATCCCAACAGGCTGAATGAAATGTCAGCCAGCCAATCACAGCGCAGCGGGTGTGGCCGGGGAGTTTCCTGTTTGGAGGCGTATCCCAACAGGCTGAATGAAATGTCAGCCAGCCAATGTCTGCGCAGCGGGGGTGGCCGGGTCTTTTCCTGTCTGGAGGCTTATCCCAACTTTGTGAATGACATGTCAGCCAGCCAATCACAGTGCAGGGGGTGTGTCTTGGGGGGGCGGGATCCATCAAGGGGGCGTGTCCTCACAGCAGAAACAGAATACAGATTTACAGAAAAGCTCATATCTGCGTAACCAAGTGACTGAGGTAATGCAAACCAATTACAAAAGTGCTTATTTTTACTGTCCCCATAATCTGAGACATGATCTTTGTAGCGATAAAACCCCTTTAAAGTACATTACCTTTTACCAGTACCAGTTACCTGCTGTTTACCTGCCACTCCACAAGTCCATTATATACTGCTGTATACCTGTCATTGTACCAAGCCTGATACTGTCCTGGGGCTGCGCTACCTGCCTACGGTTACACCTGCTATGTTGTCCTGCACTTGGGCTAACTCTGCGAGTTACACCATCTACGCTCACTGGGGCTCAGAGGATCCACCAAATACCGTCGATCCACAGTGTCAGTGTATACTGACATCATCGGATTATGACACCCTGTAGCTTGTCCTCCTACCCTCACCACCTACACAGCCGATGTTCACTTATCACATCAATGGTGCATGGTACTTCACAGTTTCACGTCTCTTATTCACAATGGCGCCATTTGTCCACTCACCATACTTTCACCACAGCAGCCGCCAACAGGTCAACAAATGCACAGTATCAGAAATACCACCACCCTGCATCTGAAAGCCAATTTCAGCTCTGATAAATCGCACTCCGTTTACCCATGACAGCAACGATATGTGTGCAGACAGCCTATCACACACCGTATATACCCACCAAGCCAGCGCACCACCCGTGACTTCCTTCATGAGCTATACGCTGTCGTCACTGAAAGTAGGAAGTGGTCACAGCTGGGTGTCACTATATAAGTAGCAGAGCTGAGCTTCTCACTCATGGCTTGTCTGTGTTCGCCATCTGGTGCACTGTTTTGCCTGTGGCTTGAGGTGCAGAGTATCACTAGTAAAACAGTCCAGTGCAAACCTACAGAGTCAAATGACAAAGCGTAAGTTTTACACATAGTTGCCAACTTTTGAAATTGAAAAAGCAGGAGATTGTAGTTGGCGGCGCGCTACGCGAGCCGCGGCAAAAATTTGCATGCCCACGCCCATCTTTCCAGTGTACCACGCCCCTTCAAAAAGCCACACCCACTCCACCTAACTGCATAACGGCTTTGGAAGAAAGCCAGGTAGATGCCCTTATAGCCAAGTAGTAGCCCCCCCATAACCAGGTAGTGCCCCTTACAGTCAGGTAGATGCCCCCTTGTAGGCAAGTAGATGCCCCCTTGTAGCCAAGTAGATGCCCCCTCTGTAGCGAAGTAGATGCCCAAGTAGATGCAGGTAGAGCCAAATTTGTAGCCAGGTAGATTCCCCCCTTTGTTAGCCAGGTAGATGCCCCCCTTTGTTTCCAGGTAGTTTCCCCCTTTGTTAGCCAGGTAGCTGTCCCCCTTTGTTAGCCAGGTAGATGCCCCCCTTTGTTAGCCAGGTAGATGCCCCCATTGTTAGCCAGGTAGTGCCCCCATTGTTAGCCAGGTAGTGCCCCCATTGTTAGCCAGGTAGTTGCCCCCATTGTTTAGCCAGGTAGTTGCCCCCTCTGTTGCCAGGGAGTGCCCCCATTGTTAGCCAGGGAGTGCCCCTCTGTTGCCAGGTAGTGCCCCCATTGTTAGCCAGGTAGATGCCCCCTTTGTAGTCAGGTAGATGCCCCCTCTGTTGCCAGGTAGATGCCCCCTCTGTTGCCAAGTAGATACCCCCTCTGTAGCCAGGTAGAGCCAAATTTGTAGCTAGGTAGATGCCCCCCTTTGTTAGCCAGGTAGTGCCCCCTTTGTTTGCCAGGTAGATGCCCCCCTTTGTTGCCAGGTAGATGCCCCCTTTGTTAGCCAGGTAGTGCCCCCATTGTTAGCCAGGTAGATGCCCCCATTGTTAGCCAGGTAGGTGCCCCCATTGTTAGCCAAGTAGTGCCCCCATTGTTAGCCAGGTAGTGCCCCCTCTGTTGCCAGGTGATGCCCCCATTGTTAGCCAGGTAGTGCCCCCTCTGTTGCCAGGTAGTGCCCCCATTGTTAGCCAGGTAGATGCCCCCTCTGTTGCCAGGTAGTGCCCCCTCTGTTGCCAGGTAGTGCCCCCTTTGTTGTCAGGTAGTTGCCCCCATTGTAGCCAGGTAGTGCCCCCTTATTGTAGCCAGGTAGATGCCCCCTCTGTTGCCAGGTAGATGCCCCCATTGTAGTCAGGTAGAGCCCCTTTATAGCTAATAAAAATAAAATAATAAAAGTCACTCACCTTACCAGGCTCCTGCAGCTCCGGACACCTCCGATCTCCTCAGCGACGCAGGGGAGTGAGAGCAGCCGCGCGTCACTTCCCCTGCGTCGCTGACCTGTATGTACGGAGCACAACGGCGCCGTACATACATGGGGAGGAGGGAGGAGGGGAACGATCCCTCCTGCCTCCTCCCTGCACAGCGAGACTCCGGGCGGGTGAAGCGGGCGCAGCGGCCGCTTCACCCACCTGTGGGAACGGACCAGCGGCGCCAGAGTAGCGCCATTTAAAGAACCCCCGCTGCCTGCTGGCGGCGGGAGGTTCGCCAACTCTGCCGGGATGGCGGGGGGGGACCCCAAATAGCGGGACCCCCCCGCCAAAAACGGGAGAGTTGGCAAGTACAAGAACCTGGATGAACTATGATGAATAATCTTAAAAATGCTTTTATCTCCTCCAAATATTAACAGCCCACGTAATCACAGGTGAATGGCAGAGCCAAAGCATGTTCATTCAGACACCCACACAGTTACATAGCTAATACGATTACATAGAGATGTATGGCCATCAAGTTCAGCCAGGGGAAGAGAGAACTTTCATGGGGAGGAGAAACTTTAGAATTTTGTTTCCCCAAATTGATTGAAATGAAGGTAAGAAACCCATAAGTCATAAACCAATCTGGCTTCAAATAGTACAAAAGTTTCCACCCTGATCCAAACTGGATCAACATTCAAAACGAGAACTCTACACATTTCCTTAAAGGGGTTGTCTCACGACAAGGATTGCTGCTTCAATTGGGCCGCCGCCCCCCCACCCGTGCCACTGAAGTACGCGCCGCAGTACATCGTGTGAATATACCCTTAGGGCAATCTGAATTCAAAGGGAGGACGAGGAAAATACTACTGTGATGACTTTGGGGAAACCACGTACATCATCCGGACCCAATGATGACCTGGTATCTGTGTTCAAGGGGTTCACTTAAAGGGGTTATATCGCTACAAGAATTGCTTTTTATGTTAAAGCTCCTGCAAAAACAAGTCACTTTGGCAATATGCTGTCCATTAACAGGTCCTACCTATTTCCTATGGATATCCCCGTCATTTAAGCCGGCCACCGAGGTAGGATTCCGGAATACTGGCGAAGTTACGACGAAGAAAAAGACTTTCCAACACAATTCAACAACCCCATAGATTTACTGAACTTTCAGAAAAGCATTGTGAACAAATCCCCAACCACCACATGAACAAAGTATGACCAAAGCCCCGTGCCGCACAGCGGCTGCCGAGAGTGTGTCCTCTGATGCACAATCAGTTTACGCTACGCCTGGGGTTCAAAAGGCCCCACAGCGCACCCCTACCTTAAATACCATACAATGACAGAAACAAATCGTGTGTGGTGCAGTTTCAAATACACGACGCGGCGGTGTAGGCACCAGACGCTTACAATTGTAGCAGCTCTACCCGCTATCCCCAGACCTATACACATAAAACAGATCCTCTCAAATGCAACCGGTTTGCATAAATAAAACAGCGCTATAACAAGCCCCAACCAATGCTCCCGAATCAGGGGCTTAGTTTTTTATTTGAATTAAACACCTATGGCCAGAAACCAAATCTGTACCTCACTTAGACAACAGCCTGCACACAGTCCTAGATTTGTTGGGTGCACGCTTTCTTTGACCCAGGTATACTTTTCGATGGCCGGCAGTTTGCTGCTCTGAGGTGATGTTCCCCTGCTGTCCAAGATGTAGTTCGCCCTCCAGTCCTTTGCAGGAGGTCCTTTCCTTTGTGGTTCTTTCTTGACAACAGCTTCAATGCGCACAGTTAACACTCCTCCTCTCTGGGGGTTCTCACACTTTTGACCCGAAGGGAGCAGTCCAATCTTCAGCCACATCTTTTCCTCCGGCCGTCTCTTGGGTGTTTTCCTCCTTCCCAACTAAAATGCCGCTACCTCATTCTCAGTCACATGTCTCTATCACATGTCTTTCATTTGGCATGCCAGACAGTTTCCAAGATCAGTGGCATCCCTTGGTGGCCAAACACCAGAAGCAACAGATGCTTTTACAATAAAAAAGTCACACATATGATTTTACTGAGTACATACAATGCGGCTGTACACTACCCACATAACCCACCCCACAATAAGGTTGGCGGTCCCTCCGACAACCCTCCCCACACAAACTCGTCTATGTGCATACGCTGCGGGGGGTACACCAGCGTTGGACCTTGGGTGTCCTACGTGAAGGCTATAGTAGGCTCAGGCTTCAGGCGCATCTCCTGGGGGGAGACCTGGTTGACTGCCACAGTCTCTCTCTAGTGGCAAGCTTGACACAGCTGGAACCTCAGTTGAACCGACTGAGACAGTCCGCTCCATCTCCTCAACAAAGGGAGGCTGCTGGACAGGGGATAGGTACTTCGGGTGCGTAGTGTCAGGCACTTCAAAATACAGCGCCTCAACATATTTCTGTGCAGATATTCGAGATCGGAGCCCCCTGTTCCCTACGCCTACCTCGTAACTGGGATGGCAGGGTCCACACCTTCTCTGGACCAACATATGGGACCACCTCCCACCTCCCATCCGAACTTCCCATTATGTGCCCTCTTACTCTGACCATGACGCGATCACCAGGGCAAAACGTCTCTCTGACGGGCTGCGTT
Organism: Phyllomedusa bahiana; assembly: GCA_025379985.1. Classification (NCBI taxonomy): domain Eukaryota; kingdom Metazoa; phylum Chordata; class Amphibia; order Anura; family Hylidae; genus Phyllomedusa; species Phyllomedusa bahiana. The sequence continues at coordinate 25,756 of JAODAL010016062.1, forward strand.
AGGGTGCACACTTGTTTCAGACGCTCTCCACAACCTTGTGGCACCCATCCGCAGGTCGGCGCGGTGTTCCTGGGCCCAGGCCGTGGTACTGTTGGTGGTGGTTCTGTCGACTGGGGCATGTGAAGATCCTCAATCTCTTGAACCCGTCTCTCCCCACATCAGCATGTGTGGGGAGTAACCTGTGGTACATTGTGCACCTATTGTTATAGGCCCCACAACACTCAGCAGGTACTCAGCCAACCTAGCCTTCTGGCTGTCCTCTAAAGTCCGCAGCATCTGGGATAAGGGTGCGTTAAAACCGCTCACAAGCTCCGTTCCCCTGCGATTATACGGGATAGTACGGGAACGCCTCAATCCCATACAACTGCTACAGTTCGCTCAGTATAGCCCCTTGGAGAAACATGCCCCCCTGGTCGAAGTATCCCTGTGGGCACCCAAACACCTGTATAAAGTGCTTGCAGACCGCCTCAGCAGCAGACTCTGCAGTCTGATCCCCTAGTGGGGACAGCCACCGCATACTTAGTGAAAAATGGTTCTGACCATGACCATACAGTACGAAACGCCCAGCAGGAAGAGTTACCCACTCTGCCACATAGTCAATCACAAAGAATCTAAGAGCTCTAGGGGCGCAGATCTGTCCGATTGTCCTGAACGGAGCTCGGCTGTTCAGTGCGCTTACTTAACCACAGGTACGACACTTGAGGCAAGCTTCAAACACCATGCTTAACAAGTCGGGCAGTACACTAGTCGTTGAAGCCCACTTATAGGTATTTGTCACTCCCAAATGTCTCCTCTCTCATGTAGCTTCCCGAGCAGCCTCTGTCCACCAATACATGGGGATAAAAATCTTTTCGGTGCAGCAACTCTGATTGTAGTAGATGACCGGCCCAGGAGACCCTGGAAACACTCAGCTTATCCCACTGCCATCAACAGACTTTGCCCCCGCCTGAGTCAGCTGGCCCGCTCTACTGGCTGGTGGCCAGACCCGATACCGCCCCACACCCTTCACCTTCCGTATAATCTGTGCAACCATCTGGACCCTCTGCCAATCAGCACTGTCATTTTCCCACACCAATCGCATCCCAGACTGCCACCCCACCCTTGAGTGTGCCACCGCCCTGGAACACTAGTAACGCGACCAAGTCGGGATTTCACAGTGTCTTCTAACTCTTTCGTCAACACGTGAGATGGTAGTCTAAACTGGAAAACCCGAGCGAGGGCATCGCATACCATTTTCCCTCCCGGAACGTAACTTAATGTATGAAAAGGTGCTTTGCGAGTCGGCCAACCCATCTCTGCTCAAGGGCTCCAAGCTAGCATTCTCCCAAATGTGCCAATGGATTGTTGTCCGTCATGACGGTCACCTCTGCACCTGTCAGGTACTCTGTCAAACCTTTCTGTCGATGGCCCAATACCAGGGCCAATAGTTCCAACATAAAGACTATAATTGGCTGATTGCGCTCTGACTCTCTCAAAGACCGGACTGCATAGGCAATAACTCCTCCTCCTCCGCCCTCCTGGACCGGGACAGCACGGCCCCCAACCCATTAGATCAGACTCCCATCTAGTATACAACAGAAAGGGAGTATCGACTTGACATAGGCCAGAATTCTGAGCACTGGTCACGCCCCTTTCACTGAGTCAAAAGCTTTTTGCTTGCCGTGGTCCCCACTCAACAGGGCGCTTCTTTGGCCCCAGCCGTACCTCTCCACTAGCTCATTTAAGGGACCCTGTCAGATAGCGCAGCGGGTATAAACCTTCGGTAATATCCGCGTCCCTCAGGAATAGTTGGTAACCTCTCGTAGTGTACACGCCGAGCCACAATTTTGAACTGCCTCCACCTTACTGGGGGCCGCTGTACCCCCTCCGCGGTGACCACATGCCCCAAGTACACCATCCCATGTTTGAAGAGTTGACACTTCTTAGGCTATGAACTTGAACCCGTGTCCGTAGTCAGTTCCAGGACCTGCCACAGTTTCTGAAGATTGGTCTTGCAAAAGGAGTTTCCCGAACACCACAACATCGTCCAGGTAGGATCATCACCGACCATCAAAGTTAAGATCCCCCAGACAGTGCTCCATCACCTCTGAATGTCCCTGGTGCATTAGACAGGCCAAATGGCATCCTCCGACTTGAACTCATAGACCCCATAGGTAGAATAACGGCTGTCTTTCTGGCCTGTCCTTCTTACACTGGTCCCTGCCATACCGCTGGGCCAAGTCCGAGAGTCGAGAAAAACTTTGCATGACCTAGAGCGGACGCGATTCATCCAAATCCTGGGAGTGAAGGCATCACGAACGTCTGGGCATTCTTTTTCGTAATCTACACATAAACCTGAGACATCCATCTTTTTTTTCGGCACCAAGACCAACCGGCGCAGCCCATGACTTTGTTTGACTCTCTTCTCTTAGGATCACCCGTTCTCCAGCAAGCTGGCCACCATATCTTTCACTTCCTGGTACACTCATGGGTGGGATTTGCCGGTACCTTTCTCTGATGGGCATCAGCATTGCCGTAGGGATTTCGTGCTCAATGGAAGAAGCACCACCCGAAGGTTCTTTCATCATGTCTTGAGAACGCCTCCATGAAATTCCAAATGGTATCTTCCAGCAACCTGTTGTTCCCCGGAGAAAGAGCCCTGGAGGTCAACCCCCATTTGGCCATGAGCCACTCGGCCATTCCATCCGCTGTTGGAGTTCACAACTAGTCGGACCCCTACTGCATAGGTCCAGGCCGACCACCTTGTCAGGCAATAGCTTAAGTCCTCCGCCGAAGATATCTTCACCGGAACGTAGACTATCAGCTAACAGAATATTTGTGGGAATGTTTAACGTCGCTGTCTCATGACCATTGAGACATCTCACAGTACACAACCCAATTTTTCACGGTGCTAGGGCCCGAAGCTACAGTGGGACGGTTTTGTGACCCTTCCTGTGAGACTGGTTTCAACAAAGACCTTCCACCATTCAACGTCCGTCCGGCTCCCACCGGCAAACATCAATACCTATTCGTGTCGTGGCGGGGGATCTTGATCAGAGCTTCGACGGTCAACCTTCACCTGCCCAGATGGCCGACCGATGTGGGCTCTTTTCGCAGACTGCAGGCTCCTAACCAACTGTTGTAGGACCTTCTGAGTCTGACCGGTGCGTGGGTGCCCGCTGCCATATCTTGGTCCCTCATTAGCGTAGCAGATGGTGATCCAATCTCTGAGCACATTCATTCCCCAATGTTACCTCCACCCCCCGTGAGAGGGTGATCCCACTAGCACCACTCCCTCTTGCCTATTCAATGCCCCAACAGTCGGACTTGCATCCAGACTATCCCTGGCACGTCCATTTCAACCATTATAGGCTGCTGTCAGCCCTAATGACGCTGCCATCTTCCGCTCCATCAATGTGCCTAAAGTGTCCGCTCAAAGAACTCCATGGGCACAGGGATGCACTCCTGCCCTGTATCAACTAGGGCAACGTACTCTTGGCCTTCAACACGGCTTTCCATAACGGACTGCAGGCATAGAGGTCATGCTCCTCACGTATGGTCTTTAGCTTCTTCGCACCGCCACAGGGCGCCCGGCGACTGCGGCGGACGGTAGTTTTAAAAACACTGGCTCTGCCCCTACATGTTCAAGACCACTCTCTGGCGATGTGGCCATACTGTGGCAAGCCCAGCCAGAGGCCCCCCTAGACCTCCGTGCGCCGATGAGCCTTGCAGTGGGACCCTCTTGTGAGTTGTCCTGAAATGGGTGTTGTGGAAGCTGAGTCACTTTCTGGAGGTGGGTAGCCGTTCTGCCTTCATCTGGGACACTATCCGACCGAAGTTCCTCTCAACTCTTCGCCAAAGCCCTGACCACATCTGTTAAAGACCCTGAGTCCTCCCGCTCCTCTGCTTCTTGGCACTACGGACCGTCGCTACCATTATGGTATGGGTTCTTCTTCCCTCTCCACACGGCTAAGGTAAACACTATAAATACGTCAGGTCACTTGTCATTCGGGTCATCTCTTGCAAATTTGTCCCGTAAGGATTTAGTTGTACATCCCACCAATGAACCTGTTCTTTTAGTAACTTATCCACTTCCAGGAAAAGCCCCCATGGCCCTGGTCCGCTCGCCTTAAGTTCAATCCAACATTTCCCTGTAGTGCATTAGAGTACTCATAGGGTCTCACACCTCTCTTTGCCGGCCGTTTGAAGAAGTGGCTTCGCAGTGCACCACCTTGGCAACGCCCCCCTTGGGCTTTCCCCAGCCAGGAGAAATACATTTAGTCCATGTGGTCCTCGCGGACTCGGGCCCGTACCACACTGTCCGTCTATAACGTCCCCCTCTAAAGGCCCCAAGGTTATCTCCGCCCTCAGTTCTGGACCTAGGTTACATAAATTTAACTGCAAATACACGACGCACCCTTCTGTCCATCCTCAGTGCATGTTTTTTCCATCAAATTTGGGGAGGGAATTGTTAACAGTGACCCTACTCAACTGGGCGGCGCATTATTGGGACACCCTGAACTTGCACTGGGCCGCGCCAGTGGACGCCGGGGAATACCTCCCCCGTCGCATCCCTTCCATTTAACGGTCGCTGTATCCTGCCTGCTACGCCAAGGTTGTAAGCCGAGCACCGAGAGTAGGAATTCCCGAAGACAGCGAAGTTAACGGACGCAGAAAACGACCTCCAACACCAGTTCAACAAACCCATAGTTTACAGAACTTTTCAGAAACATTGTGACAAATCCCAAACACACATGAACTAGTAGTGACCAAGGCCCCGGTGCCCACACGCGCTGGCCGAAGAGTGTGTCCCTCCTGGAATGCACAAGTCAGTTTTACCTACTCCTGGGGTTCAGATAGGCACGCACACCGCTACCTTTAATACATACAATGACAGGAACAATCGTGTGGGGTGCATTCAAAATACCTGACGGGTGGCAACAGACGCTTACAAGTAGCAGCTCTACCCGCTATCCCCAACATATACACATAAATCGAGATCCGCTCACAAGCAACCGGTTGCAAAAATAACAGCGCCTATTAACAAGCCCCATCAATTCCCGAATCAGGGGCGTAGTTGTGGATAAACACCTACTGTCCTAAACCAATCTGTCCTAACATAGACTAACCACCTGCACACCACCCTATTTTTGTGGGCCGTGCACGCTTTCCTTTGACGCAGGTAACCTTATCCGATGGCCGGCAGTTGCCGGCTCTGAGGTGATGTTTCCCTGCTTCCAAATGTATCAGTCGCTCCTCTCATCTTTGCCGAGGTCCGTTCCTTTGTGGTCTTTCATTGACAACAGATTCAATGCGCACAGTTTTACATCTCTCTCACTCGGGGGATCTCACACTTTTGAGCCCGAAAGAGCAATCAATCTCACCGACAACTGTTCCCTTCCTGCCTTCTCTTTGAGTATTTTCCTCCTTCCCAACTAAAATGGCCGCTAACCTCATGTCTCTAGTCACGATTGTCTCTAGTCACATGTCTATCATTTCATGCAACAGTTGTCCAGAGACATGGCATCTTGTGGCCAAACACCAGAATGCAACAGAATCTTTATAAATAAAAGTCACACATATGATTATTTTACTGAGTAAATACAATGCGGCTGATCACTACCCACACTGTATGGGCAGCATAAGCCTCCTCAGGTAGCTATATGTCTACAGACCTTTTTACTCTCTCCTGATAGGCTGCCAGCAACTGTGCTGAGAGCAACCAACACTAACCCCTGAATTCAAAGTGAAACCAAGAAAACAGAACTGAGGTAAGATGAATCAATGTACTGAGACAACCCCTTTAAGCATTGATGTTATCTGCCTTTAGGGCACAGATTTCGGATTTAAAGGCTCGGTGTACAGGTCTGTGTCCTCAGCACCTTTTTTTCTACCAGGCCAGTCCCTAAGGCGGCACTTTGTGGAGTGGCGGCATAAGTACAAAAGAACAAGAAATTAACATATGTTTTTCCCAAGATCCCTCCTCTCACCCAACTTTTGATGTGATCTGGCAGGTTTCCAGCAAATTGTCACAAGTTATATCCCAAATGATGTCAGTAGCCATGAAGGCTTTTGCTATTTGCACCCTCTTCTGTGTAGTCAAAAGCTTAATCTCTACCTGGCACCAATGCACCTGATGTGCTCACAACTTGTGATGTCTGAGCCCTCTAGGTGACAACACGGCCCCATGATAGGGTGTAGGGAGGAGGGTCTCCTAGTTAGAATGAGAATTGGTAAGTACTATGATGAAAACGCTGATTCTGATTGCTTGAGGCTGATTGCATCGCTGATTACTATAAGCCTTGGAGATCTTTAAGCAGTGTTTGTCAAGCTCGTGTATCTCCTTACTAGATAATACCACTCACACCAGCACTTATTATGTACACCATCTAGTAACGTTGGACCACCCCCTTTGTGCTTCAGACTGCCTCAATTCTCGTGTCATAGATTCCACAAGGTGTGTGCAACGATGCGCAAATGGACAAGAAAACCTGAAAAGGGACCAAAGAGTGCCAAGAAAATATTCCCCACCACCATGACACCACCACACCAGCGCTGAACACCGTTGATACAAGGCATGAGTGGATCAAAGCTTTCATGATGTTGACGGCCAAATTCCTGACCCTAACCATCCGAATGTCGCCCAGAAAATCGAGAAGCATCCAGACCAGTGCCAACGTTTTTTCAATCTTCTAGTCCAATTTCGATGAGCTTGGCAAATTGGAGCCTCGATTCCTGTTCTCTTAGCTGAAAGGAGTGGCCACACGGTGTGGTCTTCTCTGCTTATCCCATCTGCCTCAAAGTTCGCCGTACTGTTGCGGTCAGAGATGCTCTTCTCTTCTGCCTTACCTTTGTTGTATCTGTGGCTATTTGAGTCACAGTTTGCCTTCTATCACACGAATCCAGTCCTGCCCATTCTCTTTGACCATGTCATCAACAAGGCATTTCCGCCCACAGACTCCGCTCCACTGAAATGTTTTTTCTTTTCCCAGGACCATTCTCTGTAAACCCTATAGATGGGTGTGCTGAAAATCCCCGAGATCACAGTTTCTGAAATACTCAGACCAGCCCTTCTGGCACAAACAACCAGGCACGTTCAAAGGCACTCTAATCACCTTTCTTTCCCCATACTGATGCGTCCGTTTTGAACGCAGGAGATTGTCTTGACCATGTCCCCTACATGCCTATAATGCACTGAGTTTGCCGCCTTGCTTTGTGATTGGGCTGATTAGAAATTAAGTGTTAACGAGCAGTTGGACAGGTGTACCTAATAAGTGGCCGGTGAGTGTATATATATATATATTAGAAACTTCTAGTAGGGTATCTTAAGGGGACATAAATATAAATGGGGCACTTTGGGGGAGTACAGCTTCATGCTGTCACGGTCCCTGCACAAGTCCGCAGACATACCCGTGTCTGTTTCCCTATCGCAGCTCTCCCCACCTCTGTGTATTCACCTCTGCACGCTCCTGCTTCGGTCCTCACTGCTGCATCGTCCTGCGCGTGTATGCCTCCTCCCTAGGGTGTGCAAGCGCTGGCTCGCCATGTTTTAAAAAAAAACAGTACACCAATTACCTGGCTAATGACCCTTTACCACTTGGAACTTAAGAAACTTCGTGCCTGTGTTCTTGGTCATTTGGCTGATGTTCCCCTTAGACTCTGCTCCCTAGTGTGGTTTGCATCTCCATCTCTCACAGTGACCCAGAAAATCCTCATACCCGGATTCCCCCGTTACAGGGGGGCATTATTTTATATGAAACAGTGTGGAGGGCAATTATTTTATATAGGGCACTTTGGGGGGAGTACAGCTTCTTACAGGGTTCTTTGAGGGACGATAATTTTATATTAGAGACTTTGGAGAGAGGTGTCATAACACATTTAACCCCTTCCCGCAAATGGAAGTACCGGTATACTCTGCAGATCAAGCAAGCCCCATACGATCACAACATGGGACCAGCGTTATATTACCACTGCTCTCATGCCACATCATCCACAGCTGGAGTGAGCTCCGCCTGCCCGTGATTAACACCTTAGCTGCCACAAACTATCACGATTGCCACGGATAAGTCACAGATAGAAGGAGCTCACTCCTTCTGCCTGTAATCCCCAGATGCTAGTTATGAACTATTTTGTGTGGAATAACTATTTGTCTTACACGCAGAATTTTTGGACGTTTGAAAATGGCAAATGTTTCCAAATTTTTACGGTAATTTGAATTTTTTTTCACAAATAAACAAGGATTGTATGGAGCAAAATTTTTTTACTACATTAAAGCACAATGTTCCACGAGAAAACAGTCTCTGAATCACATGGATAGGTAAAAGTGTCAAAAAGTTATTCCCACATAAAGTGACTCTGTCAGGAAGATCAAAACTGGCTGCATCCTTAAGGGGTTAAAGGACAACGTGACAAACATAGAAGGAATTCGTGCTCACCGCTTGTTGAAATCTCAAGGTGGATCCCCAAATGTCCAAACAATGCCTTGGGAGAGCTGCCTGTCGGACACAGGCAATGCAAATAGCAAAAATTCAAATGGTTCCAAAAGATTCCAGTACCGAAAAATAATTAAAACACATCCTTTTATTGATATGCCATTAAAATAAGTTCAGGGTTCTCCCAACCATCTGACGCGTTTTGAGCGACAAACGCTCTTACTCGTAGACCCCTTTGCTGACCTTCCTCGTTGGAGCAAAAATATGTTCATATGTTCGTGTAATATGCAAAGGTATACTTCAGATTTATGAACTACATCCCTACTTGCCCTGAACTCTGCCATGTTTTGGATTGGTCAGCTGTTTTTATTAGAGCCTAGCAGCAACCTGGGGCTTCACTGCAGAAAAGTCCAAATCCCAGTACAGGGGTTAAAGGATGAATAGCAGGAAGAATTTAGACTCAGCTCATTGACCAGCAACTTAGCGGGTGCACTTCTAATATAAAATATCCAAGGATATATAAAGGGTTATATGATAGAGGAGAGGAGCTAAGCTCTGTGATATATAGGGTTATATGATAGAGGAGAGGAGCTAAGCTCTGTGATATATAGGGTTATATGATAGAGGAGAGAAGCTGAGCTCTGTGATATATAAGGATATATGATAGAGGAGAGAAGCTGAGCTCTGATATATAGGGTTACATGATAGAGAAGAGGAGCTGAGCTCTGTGATATACAGTATAGGGTTATATGATAGAGGGAGAGAAGCTGAGCTCTGTGATATATAGGGTTATAATGAAAAGAGGAGAGGGGCTGAGCTTCTGTGATATATAGGGTTATATGATAGAGGGAAAGAAGCTGAGCTCTTGATATAAAAGGGTTATATGATAGAGGAGAGAAGCTGACTTTTGTGATATATAGGGTTATATGATAGAGGGAGAGAAGCTCAGCTCTGTGATATATAGGGTTATATGATAGAGCGAGAGAAGCTGAGCTCTGGGATATTGGGTTATATGATAGAGGAGAGGAGCTGAGCTCTGATATATAGGGTTATATGATAGAGGGAGAGAAGCTGAGCTCTGTGATATATAGGTTATATGATAGAGGAAGAAGCTGAGCTCTGTGATATAAGGGGTTTTATGATAGAGGGGAGAAGCTGAGCTCTGATATTAGGGTTATATGACAGAGGGAGAGAAGCTGAGCTCTGTGATATACAGTATAGGGTTATATGATAGGAGAGAAGCTGAGCTCTGTGATATATAGGGTTATATGATAGAGGACTGACTCTGTGATATATAGGGTTATATGAAAGAGGAGAGAAGCTGAGCTCTGTGATATATAGGGTTATATGGGTAGAGGAGAGAAGCTGAGCTCTGTGATAAAATAGGGTTTATATGATAGAGGAGAGGAGCTGAGTTCTGTGATATATAGGGGTTTTAGAAGAGGAGAGAAGCTGAGCTCTGTGATATATAGGGTTATATGATAGAGGGAGAGAAGCTGAGCTCTGTGATATATAGGGGGTTTTATGATAGAGGAGAGAAGCTGACTCTGTGATAATATAGGGTTATATGATAGAGGAGAGGAGCTGAGTTCTGTGATATATAGAGTTATATGATAGAGGAGAGAAGCTGAGCTCTGTGATATGTAGGGTTATATGATAGAGGAAGAGGAGCTGAGCTCTGTGATATATAGGGTTATATGATAGAGGGAGAGGAGCCCTGTGATATATAGGGTTATATGATAGAGGAGAGGAGATGAGCTCTGTGATATATAGGGTTATATGATAGAGGAAAGAAGCTGAGCTCTGTGATATATAGGGTTATATGATAGAGGAAATGTGATATATCAATTGAAGCTGTCAATCACTGGGAAAACTGTCATTCATTGTATGTAGGCAAGGGTAGGCAGAACTCCCACTGTCTCTTAAGGCAGGGGTCCCCATCTCCAGTCCTCATGGCCCAATAACAGGTCATGGTTTCTGGCTTTCCTTAGCATTAAACAGGTGATATAATTATTGTCAGTGCATTCTGTGGGAGATCCTGTTGGTGGGATGAGAGGACTGGACTTGGGGAACACTATCTTACGGGATCCATTATGTATTTTCTCTGCTTTTTACTCAAAAAATTGTGCTCCAAATCATATACACCTATAAATCACGGAGCTCAGCTTCTCTCCATTACATCCTACTCTCAGATCTGTTAGCATAAATCATGTGACAGGTTCTCTTTAATATGTTTCCTGCAATTGTGCCCCATTCCTGGTTTGGGCTTCAAAAACTGCCTGTAACATGTTCAGGGTGTGCCCGTACCCTACAGCCAGGTAAGCCTGGTGTCATTTAATCAGTGACATTTAGAAGAGCTTGGTCCTCATTATGTTCCTGATGAATCCCTATAGTGATAGGTCATGTGGAAACAAGCACCGCAGATGTCACAGTACAAACCCCCATTATCTGGATGGAATTTCATTCACGCTTTATGGAATTAACTGGCTTGTTTTGTTCCTCATCGAAAAACTAGAACCTAATGCACAAGTGCCTGAGCGAACACCTGCTGTGGAACTAAAGACGAGCGAGACGAGCCTGAGAGACGGAGCTCAGCAGCAGGGAAATACGAGCTAATTGTCAGCAATTGCCCGTACAATAGAAGCACACACTTCTAGAGCACTGCTATAAGCTCAGCATACACAACTGGTGTTCTAACCCCCTTTATTTCTATGGCCACTGATAGTAGCTCGAATATCCAAATGTCTTCAAGCTAAAAGTCAGGGGATTAGGTGTTGTAAGATCCAAAAATTAGAGAATATGACAACTGATAGAGCTATCAGTCATGTCAAAGGAGAATGAAAACTGGACCCAATTCTAACCCCTTCCTGACAGCCGGTCATAATTTTGTGGCTCTTCATTTCTCTCCTTCCCACCATAATTTATTTTATTTGTCCATCTATATAGACATGTGAGGGCTTGTTTTTTACAGTACGAGATGACCTTTTTAATGCAGCCATTGACCGTACCATGGAATGTACTGGGAAACCAAAACTGAATTTCAAAGTGGGGTGAAATGTGAAAACAAAATATACTTGCGCCATTTTTGCGGAGGGGTTGTTTGTATGGTGTTCACTTTCGGGAACAATGATGTGTTATCTGTATTAGCTGTGTGACGTTCCACTCACATTTCGGACGCCCTCCTGGGCTGTCCTGGGGTTCCTTTAGCTCACGGATAGACGCTTTGGTTAAACGGATGGCACTCCGACTGCAGGATTCCAGTTTAAACTTGGCCTCAGCCAGCTTTATTGAGGAATAGGAATATACAATAACCAAAACATAAACAAAAACCCTGGCCGTCTGGCCACTAACTAACACAGAAATAGTGACCCTCTCTATCGTGGTCTGGATCTAACATCCAGCACCACCGAAACACCTACTCACAGTCCCGTACAGGCTTCCCTCAAGCCTATGGGGCCGGAGCCTCTCTCCGTCTCCTCTGCTGCTCCACTGCCAGGAAGCAGACCATGCCCCCCCTCCCCAATCACCTGTAGTAGGAGGCGTTTTATAGCCCTCCAAGGATTGGCCCAAAACCTGGCCTGGAACATGGGGACAGCCTCCCACCGAACACTGTGACCGTCCCGGGAAAGGCAACACATCACTAGCCACATAGCAGCCATACTAGCTACTAATGTCAGTAACATTATGGTTACTGACGCTAAATGGTTGCCTTCCCCCACCGAAACCAGGTTTTCGGTGGCACGTCGGCAGCAGGTCCCCTGCTGTACGCCACCTAGTGGTAAAACCCTGTGACCACCTGAGGTCGCTCTGCCACAGCTGGTATGATTCCTTTGATACCCAATATGTAGGGAATCATTTTTCAGTGTGTAATCAACCAAATGAAAAAAACGGTCTATGTACTCCTCCCTCAAACACCAGAGGGTGGTGTCTCCAAATCCAGATCTTAACAGACCTGTTCACTGACATGCGTTATGAGATGAATTAATGTATTTAGAAAAGAAATACTCATATTTCAATACCAAAAACAAATTGGTGAGACCCACACAAACTAATTTGGCTCAGATTGTGTCAAGCATGTGTGGCAGCAGCCAGGTGAGGAATGCAAAGACAAGTGTATCTTGCCTACAGTCAAGCATGGTGGTGGGAGGGTCATGGTTTGGGGCGGCCTGAGTGCTGCTGGCTGTGGGGAGCGACTATTCAATAAGGGAACCATGAATGCCAACATGTACTGTACATACTGAAGCAAAGCGTGATTCCCTCTCTTCTGGGCCGCAGGTCAGTCTTCCAACATAACAACCCCAAACACACCTCCAAAATGACCACTGCCTTGCTAAAAGAAATGAGGGTAAAGGTGCTGGACTGGCCAAGCATGTCTCCAGACCTAAACCCTATTGAGCATCTGTGGGGCATCCTGAAACGGAAGGTGGAGGAGCGCAAGGTCTCTAACATCCACCAGCTCCATGATGTCGTCATGGAGGAGGGAAGAGGATTCCAGTGACTGCAACCTTTGAAGCTCTAGTGACCTGCATGTCCAAGAGAGTTAAAGGGGTTGTCTCACTACATTGATTCATCTTTCCTCAGTCCTGTTTTCTTGGTTTCATGTTGAAGTCAGGGACGTGTTTACTTGCTTCTACTAGGCTGCAGTAGAAGCCAGGTCTGTAGCTATAGCAACCAGTGCTGCCAGCCTATCAGGAGAGATCAAACAGGTCTGTAGCTATAGTGCCCTGAGGAGCTGATGCAGCCCATTAAAGAGGGGATATCTAGGAATAGGTAGGACACTGTTAATAGACACATATTGCAAAGTGACTTGTTTTTGCAAGATCCTTAACATAAAAAGCAGCAATCCTTGTAGTGAGACAACCCCTTTAAGGCAGTGCTGGATGGTGGCCACACAAACTATTGACATTTTGGACACAATTGTCACTTAGGGATGTACACACTTTTGTTGTCAGCGGTTTAGACATTGATGGCTGTGTGTAGAGTTATATTGAGGGCGCACCACATTTACACTGTTATACAAGCTGTACACTGACTACTTTACATTGTATAAAGTGTCAGATCTTCAGTGTTGTCCCATGAAAACATCTAATACAATATTTACAAAAATGTGAGGAGTCTACACATTTTTGAGAGAAAATTATAGTAAGCCCGCTGTTTTTGATATGCAATGTTTTCTTAAACATTTAACCCCATTCAGGACTCGGGGAACCCAAAGGGGGAAAATCCAACAAGTTTCTCTACCAAGTAATGTTTTACACAAATCCCCTCCTCGTCTCGGTCGTGTTACCTTTCATTGCCCATAAATTTAACTCCTTAATGACCACGTACCGTCTTTTCCGGCTGCAGACATCGGATTTTTGCGGCCCCCAGCGTCGCAGCCGCCTAGGATCGGGGCTTTACTACACAGCCGATCCCGGGCATCCCTGCGAGCACCGGGCAGGGGGGGAAACCTCCCAACCCGGTGCTTTAAAACCCTTAGATTGCGGGCGTTGCGTTCCCGCAGGCAATGAAAGGATTTCCCCTGCCTCCCCGGGTGATGGGAACACCCGCTCACCGACGAGCGGGAATGGCTGCACAGCAGCCCGGGGGACCTAAGTGGCCCCGGGCTGTCTTGTAACAACCTTGCCCAGACACACTTTGCGTCCTGATCACTGCCTGTGTAAAAGTGACACAATTAAATGTTTTTCATATTGAATATGTTAATACATTGTAAGTTTAAAAAAAAAAAAAAAAATTTAAAACTTTTTCTCCCCATGGGAGAAAAAAAAAAAAAGAAAAAAAAAAAAACAGAAAAAGTGAAAGGGCCATTTTCACCGGTTTTTTTCTGGGATTGGACCCTACTGCCCCGGTTTTGCGCTCAGTACGGTCCAATCCCAAATAATTACGGAACCCACATTCTCATAGAGAAAAGTGGATTCCGTCGCCCTCCCCCCCGCCCCGGGGGGGGCGGGGAGAAAGTGACTGCACCCCCCCGGGCCCCCCCACCCCCCCTTATTCAAGGGGAAATTGCAAGCGCAATCCGACCGCAATTAGGGCTTGAATAAGCCCTTGAACGGTACCAAGAAAAAAAAAAAATAAAAAAAATAAAAATAAATATGAAATAAAAAATAATTGTGCATAAATTACCACACAAAAAAAAACCCCACACAATTTGGGAACCACCGACCATAAAAACCTTTGAAAAATCTAACAAGTATGTTTAGCGATTTTTATCGACAAAGTTGAAATCGCAAGGGTTTTTTGGTGACGAAATTTCCCGATCATGCGATAATTAATTAAAATTGAGCATATGTATTAAGATCGCGCCTTTTTCGGCGCTTTTCCTTTAATTTTGGCGGCCCGCAAACAGTTACAAATAACAGGGGGGAGATTGTTGCAAAGTCATGACGGGGGTGTTTGTTGCGATTGGGTGGAAAAAACACATGACCCCTCGTTTTACAAGAACACCCCCTTCCTGTTCAGCCTCAGTGTCTCTCACGTCTCATAGGGGTAGGACCTGCGCTCTGCCTGTGGCCCAAAAAGCTCAGCGAAATTAGTTATTTCGCACAGAAAACCTCTCTATTACGTGATCCTTCCAATTTATTAGATTAGAGATTTGAAGTTTTATTATTAGTAAGAATTTTAAAGCACATCTTCCGCTGTTTAAAATTTACGGCGGGGGGGGGGGGGCGGGGGGGGGGGGGGAAGGACCCCCGGGCGAACCGACAAGCTCTATCTATAAAGAAAAACTGGTAAAGTTTCACCCAAGGGCTTAGTGAGTCATTGTAGTGGAAAAATCTTTTTTATTTAAAAAGTTTTGCTATTGAAAAAATTTCCCGGATATTTGGGGAGTCTGAAAATTATAAAGGGTAAAAAATTTTTTTTAGAAACTGCAGGTTTTCTTTGTTAGGTCAAAAAAACCCCTTTTATTTTAAATATCATTTCAGATAGGTGGTTTATTTTTAAATTTTTTCCCCTTCCCCCTTTTTGATATAAACCACCTTGCAGGGAAAATTTCAATCCAGCAATCTTGTTTGTAACACAGGTTTTTAGGGGCCAAAAATACCGTGTTTTCAAAACGAAAACTAACAGATACTGTTTTTTTACTTTTTCCACCCCGCTTTGTTTATTGGGTGCAGCATCTACGTAAAAACTTAAAAACAGCAATTCTTATTTAACAGGTGAATTGAAAAAGGGGCAAAAAATTTTAACCTTTTATTATACAAAAACATAACAGAAACGTGTTTTTTGACTTTTTTCGCACCAAACTTTGTTCATTGACGCAGCTTCCCCGTAAATCTTAAAACAGAAGTCCACTGTTTTGATTTCCCCCAGCCACGGTCCGGGCAAAACCCCCCTCCTCGCTTTATCCCGTCAAAAAAGGGCCAGGGCCTCTCAAGCCTGGGCCCTTTTTTGGCAAGCCTCTGAAACCCACGTTTTTCATAAACCGCCTTTGCCGTAAACCCCCATAAGGGAAGAGGCAAGAACCTTTTAAACCCCAGCTGCCCAAAGTCTCCAGAGTCATGATAAGGGGTCCGCCCCGCTTAAACCCTCCACCGTTGCCCCGGAAACCCCCAGACCACCAGGACCCATCCCTTTCCCCTTCTCCCTTTCCCCCCAGTTTGACGACCTCACGCCGTTCAGCGGCCATCCCACACCAGCCAATTTTTCTTTCCAAAGGGTTTTGGGGGCAAAAAAAGAAAAAAACTTTAACCCAAACCTCCCCAAACCCAAAAACCCAATGTCGGCATTGCCGGCTTTTGGCCTTTTTAAAGTTTTCCTTTCCGTCTGGGGGACAAAAGAAAGGGTTTCCCCCACGTCATGGGCCCCCGCCTGCCCCCAAAACCAGATCCGGGGCACGCATTTTTTTCCAGAAAGCCGTCCCTGCCCTGGCCAGCAAGTGTCATCTAAAATTTCAAGCGCGTTGTCTGCATCTGTGTCGGAAAAAGTCCCATCCTCACACCGGGACAACATGGACTAGTAAGCACAGCCCAGGCCGCTATTCTCTGTGACAGCTCACTGGGTTGAGCTGGTGTGGGATGTCCCTGGGGGGATGACGGTGGCTCTCAGGCTCAGTGCACGCTCTTCAAAACTGCAGGGATGGTGCAGGGCTCTTTCCCCCAAGGTCCTCTGGTGCATCACGTGCCCAGAGGAAACTAGGCGGTGTTGCAAATTTTATCTGCCTTGGAGACAGTCCACACACAGGTCAGGACAGCTGTGGACGGCTCTCCGTAACGAGACCGGCGCTGGTTGGGTGCCTAAGAACCTTAGTGACAAGGCACGGTGTTGTGCGATAACGGGCGAAATATGCTGGCCGCCCTTAAGATCGTAATATGCGGAGCACATCCTTGACTGGCAATTGTCATGAAACCTTGTCAGTCCCAGAAATTTTTTAAAGAGCTACCCGGGTTGGACGCCTGCTGATAGAGGCTCGAGGGTCTGAGTTCGCACTTCCGCCGTTTCGCACCCTCGCTTCGACCCGCCTGGTGAGTTGCAGCGTCAGCTCGGCCTCCCAGTTCACACCGTTCATTGTTGTTTCACGTGGCACACGCTGGAATTCCACCCTCCACATGCTCCAGCGATTGTTGGGGAGCACGCGCCAATGTCCATTACGCAGTACGAGTGTGACACATGGCCTTGACAAGCCAGCAGTACGGGACATCGGGGTGTTGAAGCCACCGAGAGTGGAGCAGGTGAAAAGAGCTCTGCACAATCCTTGCAAGTTTTGAGAAGCACCAAAATGGTCAGTGCGGGGACAATGCCCTAGACGGGTCAGCGATGAGCATTGTGGTGATCTTAGTTCTGGAACGATCGGTTGGACACTCTTAAACATCAGGTCCAGCAGCGACGGAGGAGGAGACTGACTCAGATGCGGACACTGGAGCCTTTGTCTCCCGTCAAATCCACAAGGCTCGGGACTGTTTTTCAATTTTATCGTGTTCTTCATTAGGCAGTGGTTCAGGGTCCAGAGCTAGTGCAAGGCGGCACTCTCAGCTCTCAGGGTGCATCATCTCTGGCAAGTCAGGCTGTGTTTGAAGCCTGCTATTTGTGACGGGGAAAGGGTCGGGGGGAGAGGTGGAGGAGGAGGAGGCTGGTATTCCTAGACACCGACGTCCCTGCCTTGGAAAGAGGTGGCGTGAATTTAGGCAGATGAGGAAGATCAGTTTGCTAGTGCCCCTCGACCCCAGAGCGCTTGGGAACTCAAGGCTCCTCCCTCCCCCCACACATGAGTGCTTGGATGCTCCATTTCCTCCAAAAATGACTCCTCGCATTAAGGCCATACAAATGAAAACAACAGTTACTGGGTGGCCACCCCTCCTGGATCCCCGGTACAAAACAAAAACTCAGTACTTTCCTTCCACCCACCCAAATAGAGAGTAAAATGCAGGAAATAGGAGACCATTGCTGATTTATCAACTGGGACGACATCTGTTGCATATGCTTCTCGTTCCTCAAATGTCACGGTGGAATTGAACAACATCAAAACGACGTGACTGCCCAGTAGAGTTGCCAAGTAGGCGTAGTGGCAGAAGGGCAGGCTAGGGTGGCAGAAGACCTAAGGGGTGACCTCTGGCAATCTTTAGTTTACCAACTCACCAACACGCATGTAATGCAGGAGGGCAACACATCCAACACACAGAGACCAGCTTTACGATCAGGGGTTGACGACCCCACTATCTGCGTGCTCAACACCGATGTTTTTGGATGTGTTCCGGGACCCAATAGGACTTTGGGTATCCAAAATGGACGAATGGCCTGAGGCGCTCCGCCACGCCATAGAGGTGTTGTCCTGCCCAGCAGCCAAGCGTCATATCTGAGCGGACCTTCAGCACAGCTGGAGGGAGTCATTACAGACAAAACGCATCGGCTTTACCACAGTAATGTGGATCGTTTGACTTTCATCAAGATGAATCAGGCATGGATCTATGATGATGTTGTGGCACCCAATTGCCGAATCGGTACCGATTAGTTGCCAGGTCTACTTCACATTCCTCTCCAAACAAAAATGGTCCTCTTGAAAAAACTTATTTTTAAAATGATCATTTATTACAAGCAATTTTTTTATTCTCTTTTCCAAACAGTTCATTTTGCTGGTTTTGCTGTGGAGGGTGACTAAAAACGACACCAATGGGCTTTCATGACAAAACCATATTCCATTTATCACTTAATATTTAGAATTTTTAACATTGTCAAGGGTTTTGGGTCATGTTATTGCCTCCACAATTTAACAGTGGCTGAGAAGTCATATTGTATAAATTTTTGGGGTCATGTTTGCTGTGAGATACGCAATAATTCATGGTCCTTTGGAACAAATTGTGGCTTCTAAGTGGCATTTCTCCTTCACAATTTTTAACAGTGGCTGAGTAGTACTTTTTTATAATTTTTTTGGGGTCATGTTGCTGTGAGATAAAAGCTATAATCCATGGTCCTTAGGAACAGAAATGGGGTTTCTACGGGCCATTTTCTCCTTCACAATTTTTTAAACAGTGGCTGAGAAGTCATATTTATAATTTTTGGGGTCATGTTTTTGCTCGTGAGATACAGCAATAATCATGGTCCTTTGGAACAGATAATGTGGCTTCTAATTGCTCGATTTCTCCTTCACCAATTTTTAACAGTGGCTGAGAAGTCATTTTTATCATTTTTTGGGTCATGCTGCTTTGAAATGCAGCAATACTACAGGTTCTATTCTAAAAAATGTTGTTTCTAATAGACATTTGTTCTTCACAATTGCAAAAATTTGATCAATGGGTCATTTGTTTTGAATTTTTGGGGGCATTTTGCTGTGACATGCAGCTAAACTACAGGTCCTATTCTTATAAAAATTTGTTTCTAACAGACATTTGTTCTTCACCAATTGTCCAAGTGGCTCAAGGGTTCATGCTTGAGTTTTTGGAGGCATTTTGCTGGGACATGCAGCTAAACTACAGGTCCTTTTCTAAAAATGTTGTTTCTAAAAGAATTTGTTCTTCACAATGCGTCAAGCGTGGCTCAAGGTGATGGTGCTGTCAGAAACAGGATAAGGTAGGACATGTTAATGGAACATATTGCAAAAATGACTTGTTTTTTGCAAGATCATTTTAACATACTATCAATCCCTGTATTGAGACAAAACCCAATTAATACAATTAAAAAAGAGAAACAAAAGGACATGGTGGGATTCCATCCGATTTTAAAAATGTGTTTTTTCTTGAATTAAAGTACTAAAAAACTTGCATGTCAAAATAGCTGTTAAAAAATTCCTCTGAATTGATACAAGGAGGTACAGGAAAACTTGACAGATGTAGGTTATTCAGAGGTCATGTGGAGTATGGGAGCCACAGTCAGAGAAAACAAAGTACAGAGACCATTTCCCTACAGCACGTGAGTAAAATGAGAAAAAGAATCGCAGAAAAAGGAACCTGGGTGGAACAGGAGCGTTAACCACCAGTATTTCAAGTGAAGCTCAATTGGTCCACACTATACGGAGGGGGAAAGCGACTACCCAGGTATTGGACTGTGTACAAGAGGGATGGATGGACGTTCTCAAACTTCCGCTTCGCACTCTGCTTCAGCACGACAGTTTTAGTTGCTGCGTCATTCAGGGCATTTTAACTGCGTGTTTATAGATGACGGACGCCAGGCCTGGGCTCCTCACCGCACCCACTGTAACTCGGCCCTGGGTCATGCTGGTGGGCAGGACAGGTATAGTCCAATGTCCAGTGAAACTAAAATTGGTGGTTTTGAAAGACTCACCTTTTTCCGGCACTTTTATAAATGTTTGGGTCAATGCAGGTTTGGGGGCTCGTGTTGTGGACCAGGCAGGTATAGTCAATGTCAACGTGAAACTAAATGGTGGTTGAAAAAGACTCCTTTTTGCTGGCACTTTTTTAAATGTCGGGGGTCATGAGTGTTTTGGGGTCATGCTGTCGGCCCAGGACAGGGATATTCAATGTCCAGTGAAACTAAATGGTGGTTGAAAGACTCCTTTTTCCCGGCACTTTTTAACTCACTGGGGGTCAGCAGGTTTGGGGCTCACTGCTGTGGCCAGGACAGGTATAGTCAATGTCCAGTGAAACTAAATGGTGGTTGAAAGACTCCTTTTGCGGGCACTTTTAAATGGGGGGGTCATGCAGGTTTTGGGGCTCATGCTGCGTTCCAGGGACAGGATATTCAATGTCCAGTTCAAGTAACAGATGGTTCAAATAATACTGCCTTCTGGCACTTTTTATTTGGGGTGATGAGGTTTAAGGTTCAGGCTGTGGTAAAGGACCGGGATAGTAAAAAGGTCTGTGACTTTTTTTCTGTGGCTTTTATACCTAAGTGTGTTGCTAAGGATGTAGCACGTATCCATTTGACTGTTGTGGATGTTAATTTCAGCTTCTCCAGCCTGTTTGGGTGTAAGAATGATTGTGCTTGTTGCTCTACCATTCTTTAATGTCATCGGAGATGATCGACTATCGACTATCGAAAACCTTATCGATGGTGGCCGACTATCGACTATCGATCGATGTCGATAGCCAACGTAATCGCTCAACACTACTAACAAATTATTAAGTGTGAAATGTGAATGGTGTAAAAAAATAAAATAAAATAAAAAAATTTTAAATAAAAAAAAATACTGCAATTATTTATAAGTGAACTTAAACTATTTCCCCATAAAGTACAACTCGTCTCGAATAAAACGAGGCCTCATACAACTGCATCATTGAAAAAAATAAAAAAGTTACAACTGTTGAAACGCGAGGAGGCAAAAACTATAAAAATGTTCTGGTCATTAACTACTTTTCAGGCGCTCGGCTTAAGGGGTTAAGGGACGACTTGTCTCCCGAAAGGACATGGGCGAAATGCCGAGATACAGTTAATGATTTAAAGGTAACTTGTCTCAGAGAATTAGAGAGATGCCTATGTATTGTATCCATAGAAGTTTACGCGTTTCAGGCTTGTTCCTCAGCCCTTATGGATTCTTGCTACATTTATAATATCCTGTGTGCAAGAGTGCTGGATTATTATGGAATTACGTTTATTTGCAATTTATTAAATACACAACACATTTGGTGTTACAGTTTATGAAAGATTTAACTTGATAAATTGCTCCATTACTATATAAAGTAATTTAAACTGATTTATGAGCATATTCACACGCTGTGCCTATTACATGGCCACACTTATTGAAGCCCTTATTATGAAGCCAATTGGATTCTTTCGAAGGATTGCTTTGAGATAGTAAACAACCTAATGTAGGTGCTCTGCGGGCAACAAATTTAACCCCTATTTGCAAACTTTTCTTTATGCTTTCATTGATAAACAAGATTTTATTGGCGCTGTACGTAGTAGAAAATGTAATATTAGATTGCAAAGATCTATTTTTCTGACTATTATTTCTCAACAAGTATCTTTTATCTATACTAGACACTTTTGTGATGGCTTTTTCCAAGATGACATCTGTATAGGAACATTCTCTTAAAGGGGTTTTGTCACAAAGGCATTTCATGCCTGGTTTGTCCTGCTTCAGCTTTCAGTGTGCTCAAAAGGGGCGTGTGTTATTTGCTTGAACTGCATAGCAAGTGACCCAGCAGGCTTGATATCATCATACCTTTCCTCACAGTGTGCTCACTCCAGTCAAAAAAAGGTCTGTTTATTTAAAGAGCTGCGAGTATCTACAATATAACTGAGTAGTTAGCACTTTTGCCTTCTGTTATAGGAGTTCTAGGTTCAAATCCCTGCAGCAACCAAACATGGATTTTTTTTTCCTAAGTGCACATACCTGATTGAGGATTCTTTTTATTTATTTGATCTGTAACTAATTACTAAGAAGCACAGAGGACGGGAGCAGAAAGGCAGCACCTGGAGTCAAACACTCGCTCAGCAGTGAGTGTGTGTGATTACTAGGCAGTAAATAGACTGACAGCAGCTGCCTGAGAGGAGAGGTGATGTCTGAGCATGTACGACCAGGGCTGAGAGCTCCTCAGTCCTGGTTGTGTCCCCTGGAGATGAGCTGTAAACAATGGATCACTAAGGGAGCAGCTAAGACAAAAACGGTGCAGAATTTTTAATAATGATGAGTGATGAAAATGTTTATTATTTAAATAAATTAAGTACTCCACTGCAAATACCATAAAGTTTTGAATAGATATACTATAGCCAGAGCCAGGGCGACAGATAGGTGAATCTAGGCGACTGCCTAGGCCACCACTTCATCCGAGGCAGAAAGGGGGCACAAAGAGGTATAGAGTGGACTGAAGTTTCCATGGAGGGGGGAGGGGGGCACCATATGCCTTATTTGCCTAGGGCGCCAGAATACCTTGTCCCAGTGTTGGCTATAATTGCTATATATATGTAGATGGTAGGCAAGGCAGGAGAGGACCTGGTCATGTGGGATGCAGGAGTAAAGTCCCACAACATCACAAGACAAATTCTGCTGACTTTGTTATATAAACTCATCAGATCCTCCTCTATTCTTTTTTGCAAGAAGTCCAAAGTTATCAGCCGTGACTGTTTAGGTTAGACCCAGGATTACCAATGTTAAACATCAGAAAGGGGAACATCTCTCCTTGAGGAGAGCACCTTACGGTGTGTAGAGTTTTGAATTGCCTTTTTGCCCTCTACTAAGCATCTGCATATCACAAGGCATTATAGGAAAGGAGCTGAGAAACTCAAGCGCCCTCTATTGGATGTAATAAATCCTCAACTTGCTTTTGACCCACTGAGTCTTGAGAAAGCAAACAGGGATATTAGCCAAGCCAGCATCACTCATCTGCAGACAGCGCTGTTTCGGGATTTTTGTCCCTCATCAGTGCAGAGTAGAGCGATACTGGCTGGCTGTGTTGGAGGCATTGAGTGGCTCAGAAAGGGGAACATCTCTCCTTGGGGAGAGCACTATATAGGCGTGTAGAGTTTTGAATTGCCTTTTTGTCCTCTTCTAAGCATCTGCATATCACAAGGCATTATGGGAAAGGAGCTGAGAAGCTCAAGCGCCCTCAACTAGAAGATGCTTGAGCTTCTCAGCTCCTTTCCCATAATGCCTTGCAATGTTAAACATGAAAGTCTCACTTTCGAAACTTCACAATGATTTCCCGCTGGCCCAGCACTCTGGGTCTACAGGAATCTGCCGGGAATCCGGTGGAAGATAGAACATATTCTAAATTCCGCTGGACGGCCTGCGTCCTGTAGAAAATCCATGCTGTAGACTACAGCCCGGATTTTCTATTGCGGTCTGTGGGGCACTGGTTACAGTCGGATTTTCGGCAGATTCTAAACCCTGAATCTGCCAAAAATCCAACCATACACCAGTGCTGTGTAGACATTTTCTTAGATAACACTTGCTATTGTTTTCCTGTGATAATCAAGCTTGACATATTCGAGACCGGGCAGAGTTCATTTGTTGGTTCCAAGATCTTCTGCGTCTTCTTCTTGCCTGCCTGACTGTAGTGTTTTTTGGCCGGTTAGTGCACTCTCGATTCAATGTCTAACTTTGCATATGGTTTCCCTTCCTGTCCATTGCACCCCTCCAGATGCTGTTTGCTCATGTTTGTATCAGACACATCCCCCGAGGTATTGAATAAAGAATTATCCATTAAAGATTCCATCTCCGAGCAGCCGACTTGCCTTTGTGAATGATAATACTGTCTGTTTCCAAACTTTTTAGGTCTAGAATAATTGCCTAAATAAAATTGTTGTTGCCATGTGTACACTATGTCTTCATTTTGGATACAGAATCCATTTTAAAGGGGTTTTGCCACGAAGTAATATTGACGTGGGAAGCTTGCAAATGAAATAAACATTTTCACCATTCATTATTATTATTAAAAATTCTGCGCCATTTTTGTTTTAGCTGCTCCTTTAGTGATCCATTGTTTACAGCTCGTTTCCAGGGGATACGACCAGAGCTGAGAGCTCGTCAGTCCTGGCCGCACATGCTCAGACATCAGCTCTCCTCTCAGGTAGCTACTGAGTGTTCAATCCCCAGGTGCTGTCACTCTACTCCCGTCCTCTGTTCTCCTTAGTAATTAGTCAAACAGTGCAAATAAATAAAAAAGAAACCTCAATCAGGTCTGTACATTGATAAAGAGAAAAAAAAATCCACAGGTTTGGTTCCTGCAGAGTTTTGAACCTAGGACCCTTGTGCCTGGAGGCAAAAACTTTACCTCTCAGCTGCTCACAATGCTTTACATAAACAGGCCTTTCTTTGACTACAGAGAGGGAAGGCCTGGTGATGTCATCCTGCTGGATCACATGATATGCAATTCAAACAAATCACACACGCCCCTTCTGAGCAAACAGAGCTGAAGAGATGGATACAGGAGGTATGAAATGAGATCGTGGCAAAACCCCTTTAACGGCAACATGAATACAACAATTTTGGCAGTTTAAACTTCTATACCTGTACTGGATCGAAGATGGCTTCCTCACTTTCTAGAGTGGTGATCTTTCCATACCCAAGATAGGTTCAGGTCCCAGACTTTGATGGCTTATCCTGTCCATATGTTGTCAAAGTGCAAGATGAAAACACACCTTTAACCTCTTAAGCTGAACGCCTGAAAAGTACTTAAAGGGGTTTTGCCATGATCTGATTTCATACCTCCTGCATCCAGCTCTTCAGCTCTGTGTGCTCAGAAGGGGGCGTGTGTGATTTGTTTGGATTACATATCATGTGACCCAGCAGGATGACATCGCCAGGCCTTTCCTCTCTGTAGTCAAAGTAAGGTCTGTTTATGTAAGGAGCTGTGTATAACTACATTGTAGCTCAAAGGTAAAGTTTTTACCTCCAGACACAAGGTTCCTGGTACAAATCCCTGCAGGAACCAAACCTGTGGATTTTTTTTTCCGTCATCAATGCACAAACCTGATTGAGGTTTCTTTCTTTCTTTCTATTTATTAGCACAGAGGACAGGGTTAGAATGACAGCACCTGGGGTTGAACACTCAGTAGCTGCCTGAGAGGAGAGGTGATGTTTGAGCATGTGCCACCAGCTCTTGTCGATGGTCACAGCCCCTGGAGATGAGCTGTAAACAATGGATAGCTAAAAGAGCAGCTAAAACAAAAATGGTGCAGAATTTTTAATAATGATGAATGGCGAAAATGTTAATTATTTAATCTCTAAGCTTCTCGCGTCAGTTTTACTTTGTGGCAAAACCCCTTTAATGACCAGCACATTTTTTACAAACACAATCCAATATCAGAAAAGCTTTTTTGCTACTTAGGATACATGAAACATTTTTGAGGTTCTTAGTTCACATTTTTGATCAAAACTGCTTAAGCCCACCTCTCAATCTTCAAGGGGACCTCAATACAGGTGGGAGCCTACACTAATGTTCCCTCCCTTCAGGCCTGTTCAGACCTCCACATTTCAGGGAGTGAAGGTTCTGGCTACAATGTACTGTGCATTGATTTAAAAACCTGTGAAGGTGGGTGAAGTGTAAAAAACCAACGAGGGGGCAGCCACTCCCCCATACAAACAGTCTAAAAACAATATTTGGATTTGCACATCCAAAAAACTTTTTTGAAAAAAATGAGCATAGGTGCACACTGGAATGGCAGCAATATACATACACATTCCAATATCAACAGCACACTATTAACTAAAAAACTGTCAAAAGGCACATAGGACTTTTTGGAAAAGCATTTCTGCTACTTAGGATACATGAAAAATGTTTGAGGTTCGTAGTTCACATTTTTGATCAAAACTGCTTAAGCCCACCTCCCAATCAGCAAGGGGACCTCAATACAGGTGGGAACCTACACTAATGTTACCTCTCTTTAGGGCCTGTTCAGACCTCCACACTTCAGGGAGTGAAGGTTCCAGCTACAAGGTACTCTGCATTGAATTAAAAACCTGAGAAGATGCGTGAATTGTGAAAAACCAACGAGGAGGCAGCCACTCCCCCATACAGACAGTCTAGAAAACAATATTTGGTTCTTCACATCCAAAAAACTTTTTTGAAAAAATGAGCATAGGTGCACACTGGTATGGCAGCAATATACATACACATTCCAATACCAGCAGCACACTATCAACTAAAAAAACTATCAAAAAGCACATACGAATTTTTGTAAAATCTTTTCTGCTACTTAAAAAAAAATTGAGGTTCTTAGTTCACATTTTTGATCAAAAATGTGAACTAAGAAACTAAAAAAATTGGAAAATATGACAAAACATTGGAGAATATGATCAAGCACTGGGGAGCAGAAGTTTCCCCCACTCTCCCGCGCTTGCAGAGGCTTCGCTGGGAACAGGGCTGTTAAGTACAGACGAATGACCTGCACCGTCTGATGTCAAAAGTCGGCTGGCGGTCATTAAGGGATTAAGGATCTTTGCTGGTTTAAAGAAAAACAAGACTGCCTATTCCATATCTAGGGCGACATCTATGAATTCGCATGTGGTATATTTTTGGCATACATTGCACCAAAAAACTGCTGGCACACTGCTCTATAGCTGGCACGACACATTTTAATGTGCCTAGAATGCGCCAAAGTTTGATGTGAAACTGCAATACAAGGTTTGGCGCATTACACTCTGTGGCCCAAAATGTTTGGCGCATTTCATACTCTCCTCTATATCTATTTAGAACTGGTATGTTGGTGCCAAGTTAAAAAAATGGCGCAGGCAAATTCATAGCGTCCAATTTTTATTCACCTCTCCAGGCTCCATCATTGACATTGTAATAGAAAGCTGAACACTGAACATTCAGCTTCCTGTCTCTTTCCCATACTGATCGCAACAATCATAAAGGTCAGTGAAAGGATGGTAAAGACTTTGTGGTTGTAAATAAACAGTTGCTAAGAATAGAAAACCAGAACAACTGGAAATATGACGGTTGTATAAACAATAAACCTCTTTACCAAATAATACAAAACGTACAAAAAAGAGGAAAAAACAGCCCAAAAATATAGCTTTTAATACTACTTAATAAAAAGATAAATGCCAAAACGTCTCTCGAATCATGAAGAAGCCTGAAAAAACATACACAATGGCCCTGAGGTGATCAGCTAATTGATTAATGTGAGGCTGATCGAAACGTGTTGGGACTGGACCAGAGGATAGTATAGGGTTTGTGGAGTTACTAGGGTGAGGTTCCAGACAGGAGTGCACTTATTGGGGCAGTTTTCCTGCGACTGTAGGTCAGGGCTGGTATAGTACAATTTAAGGCCGATTAGGGTCTTTACGGTCCTTACCTTTACCGTTCCTGACCTACAGTCGCAGGAAAACCGCCCCAATAAGGGCGCTCCTGTCTGGAACCTCAATACAAACCCTTTACTATCCTCCGGTCCAGTCGCAACATGTTTCGATCAGCCTCCCATCAATCAATTAGCTGATCACCGCAGGACCATAAAGACTATAATCGGCCATAAATTGTACTATAGCGTCCCTGACCTACAGTCGCAGAAAAACCGCCCCAATAAGTGTGCTCCTGTCTGGAACCTCACCCTAGTAACACCACAAACCCTATACTATCCTCCGGTCCAGTCGCAACATGTTTCGATCAGCCTTACATTAATCAATTAGCTGATCAGAAGTTTTTAATAATATATTTATTAATGTTTTACATAAATAGTTTATTCTAGAATGTTGATTGGTTTCAGTATAATACTAAAACCACACAACATTCTGTAATAAACTATTTATCTAAAACATTTATAAATTTATTAAAAACTTCTATAATTTCTATAAACACCCATTCTATACAACAAAAAACTGCTTATATATAATTCAATATATATAAAAAGTGATTTATAAGATTAAACACATGTAAAATGCTGTTATAGCGCCCTCTATTAGGCATTCTAGGAACCACAGGTAAAATGCTGTTATAGTACCCTCTATTAGGCTTCCTAGGAAACACATGTAAAATTCTGTGAGCTCCCCCTAATGGGCTTCCTAATGTACGTCATTGGGTTACTAAAGTTCAAACAGTTCTTCTAGATCAAATGAGATCTCTAGCGGGCGATTTAGTGTATTACACTTCAAATTTTAATCTAATGCGTTTTTTGGTGCTCTTTTCATATCAAAAGCGTATCCAAAACGTACCCAAAAGTATGTCGCGCTTTTGGATTCATTTTTCGGGCTCCAAAAGCGCACTACATTGTTTCCTATGGGGATTTCACTTGCGTAAAACGCAAGTAGAAATGACATGTCAATTCCTAAAACAGATCCAAAAAGCGCATTGAAAACATTGAAAACGCAAGTAAACACGCATCTACGATCACTCGTCTGAACAGTGATGCGTGTTTTACATTGAAACCAATGTAAATCAAACTGCACATTGTTAGATAAGTTTTTTGGATCCGTTTTGGGTCCGAAAACGGATCAAAAAAACGGATCTGAAAAACATCGTGTGAACACACCCTTAGGGAGCCTGAATCCAAGGACACTTTCCCAAAGCAGGGGCAAATGTTTTGACTGCATGGTTCCTTAAAGACCGTTTCTACAATATTTTTCTATAAACCGTTAGTGCACAGTTCTCATCGGTTTCCAATTAGCTTGTCATCTGGTTGTTATTAATGTCCTCTCTTAAAACATCACAGGGGTTTTTCACAGTTAATGCCATAAAATTAAAGATTTAATTCCGCGAAAATAAAATCAAAGAACTTAATAAAAGTCATTAACAATACAAAGTGCTCTAATTATGTCTCACTAGGATTTCCAGGAAAATGGCAGAAAATTACACTCTATTGAGAGTCATCATAGGAAAATATCCAATGTAAGAGTATGAAAACAGTCCGTGTCATACCTATGGGTATCAGTGAGAAGCCGTCTATTTTAAACACGAATGGTCATGCACAAGGTTATACAGTGAGGAAAACAAGTATTTGATACACTGGCAATTTTGCAAGAATGAAGAGGTCTGTAATTTTTATCGTAGGTACACTTTACCTGTGAGAGAGAATCTAAAAAATAATACAGAAAATCCCATTGTATGATCTTTAAATAATAAGCATTTTATTGCATGAAATAAGTATTTGATACAATAGAAAAACAGAACTTAATATTTGGTACAAAAACCTTTGTTTGCAATTACAGAGGTCAGATGTTTCTTGTATATCTTGACCAAGTTTGCACACATTGCAGCAGGGATTTTGGCCCACTCCTCCATACAGATCTTCTACAGAGTTTCCAGGTTTCGGGGCTGTTACTGGGCTACATTGAGTTTCAGCTCCCTGTAAAGATTTTCAATTTCCCTCACTATATATAAGTTTTAGGACATATGTGACTGGGTGGGAGGGGGCATCCTGTAAAGAACTCTGCCACCTAGATATCCTGTATTATGGCCTCTTTATTGGAATCTGTGTTATGGACACAGTACATTGACCCCTGCGATTTTTCTCAACTGGGTTTAGACCCTCATAGGAGTTGCTGCAATATTTACAATGTGGTAAAGGAGAAGTTCTAGAGGAGTGGATATCAGAGCATGAGTACGAGAGGTATGGGATGAGGTACGACCAATAGGTCAGAAGCCAAGGATAACCGATAAGTAAGGCTGGAATAGGAGAGTACGAGAGGTATGGGATGAGGTAAGACCAATAGGTCAGAAGCCAAGGATAGCCAGTAACTAGGGCTGGAATAGGAGAGTACGAGAGGTATGGGATGAGGTAAGACCAATAGGTCAGAAGCCAAGGATAGCCGGTAACTAGGGCTGGAATAGGAGAGTACGAGAGGTATGGGATGAGGTAAGACCAATAGGTCAGAAGCCAAGGATAGCCGTTAACTAGGGCTGGAATAGGAGAGTCTAAGGCAGTTAGCAATGGCCGTAGCAAAATCTGCGTGGGGCTAGGGAGAGCGTGGAGAGACGTCCGTGCAGTTACGAGGAAAGCCGGCTTCACCGACGTCTATCCACGCTCTCCCTAGCCCCACACAGGTTTTGCCGCAGCCATTGCTCACTGCCTTAGACTCTCCTATTCCAGCCCTAGTTACCGCCTATCCTTGGCTTCTGACCTATTGGTCTTACCTCATCCCATATCTCTCGTACTCTCCTATTCCAGCCCTAGTTACTGGCTATCCTTGGCTTCTGACCTATTGGTCTTACCTCATCCCATAACTCTCGTACTCTCCTATTCTAGCCTTACCTACCGGCTATTCTTGGCTTCTGACCTATTGGTCTTACCTTATCCAATAACTCTCTTACTCTCCTATTCCAGCCCTAGTTACCGCCTATCCTTGGCTTCTGACCTATTGGTCTTACCTCATCCCACATCTCTCGTACTCTCCTATTCCAGCCCTAGTTACTGGCTATCCTTGGCTTCTGACCTATTGGTCGTACCTCATCCCATATCTCTCGTACTCTCCTATTCTAGCCCTAGTTACCGGCTATTCTTGGCTTCTGACCTATTGGTCTTACCTTATCCCATAACTCTCGTACTCTCCTATTCCAGCCCTAGTTACCGGCTATTCTTGGCTTCTGACCTATTGGTCTTACCTCATCCCATATCTCTCGTACCCTCCTATTCTAGCCCTAGTTACCGGCTATTCTTGGCTTTTGACCTATTGGTCTTACCTCATCCCATACCTCTCGTACTCATGCTCTGATATCCACTCCTCCACGGTCCATCATATTTTTTGCCTCTTTGGACCCCCCACTGCATCCCTGTGATGTTGCTTGAAAAAGGCTGCATCAGCCGAAACATTGATATCTGACATCTTGACATCTTCTGACATTGGTTGTAGACTGATGAGTTTATAATAAAAATATGTAATTATTATTTTTATTTATTTTTGAGCGCCCTTGGTTCCAGAGCGCTGTACATTCAGGTTGCATACATAACATAGGACAAACAAGTACAAAGGTGACAAATTAATGACTAACAACTGGTTCAGAAGAGAGAGGGCCCTGTCTGTGAGGGCTTACAGTGTACAAGGAAGGGGGGAAGAGACAGAAGGTGAGGGGCAGACATGTTTGTGGAGGGTGTAGTGGCAGCAGGGTTATTGTTGGGTTTTCAGGTTGCTTTTGAGGCTAGTGAGAGTGGGGGAGAGTCTGAGGTGTTGAGGCAGTGAGTTCCAGAGTGTGGGTGAAGCACGGGAGAAGTCTTGGAGACGGTTGTGTGAGGAGCTGATAAGGGGAGAGCAGAGAAGAAGGTCCTGTGAGGAGCGGAGATTGCGTGAGGGAGATTTTGGGAAATTAAGGCAGAGAGTATGGAGGGGGAGGGGTCATGGAGAGCCTTGTAGGTCAAGGTTACTAACTTGAACTGAATTCGCTGGGCAACGGGAAGCCAGTGAAGGGATTAGAATCACATTGGTGTGCTATGGAAGTTTCCTAAATATTTGTTCTATGGGGTCTAGCCAAGAGCACCCATCAATCTTCCCCATATTAATCCAGCCAGGAAGCCACAGCTGAGTGCTTTCTCATAGTAACCATATGGATTTTGTACACTGATGTAAAATAGATTTACAATAACTGTTGCTAC
Organism: Phyllomedusa bahiana; assembly: GCA_025379985.1. Lineage (NCBI taxonomy): Eukaryota > Metazoa > Chordata > Amphibia > Anura > Hylidae > Phyllomedusa > Phyllomedusa bahiana. The sequence continues at coordinate 57,525 of JAODAL010016062.1, forward strand.
TTTTATGAAAGTGACTTTCATCTTTAATATTTGGTAGTATCTTAGAATAGTCTACTGACCTCCCAAACCCCTAGTATAAAAAAAATTTCAGCCCCATATTTTTTCATATATGGTGTATTTTTAAAGAAATGTATAGTCTACAATAGTACAGTATAGTGTAGTTTAGTCTAGTATAGTACATAAAAATCTATATAATTATTCACAAGGGTATAGCTAGAAAAAGTGTATCTACTCTATCAAATATATGTAGTTTATAGTCTGGTCTAGAGTAATATAATCTATTATCGCATAGGATAGTTTAGTCTACAAAAGTATAGTATAGCTTAATATAGGATATTTTAGTAAAGTATAGTATAGTAAAGCACAGTATTGTCTAGTACAGTATAGCAAAGCACAGAAAAAGTCATTTTAAAACAATTTATATAATAAATCCATATAATAAGATTGCATAGAATAATATAGAAAAGCGGGTGCAGAATTGAAATATTATATAGTATTGTTGTCTTTTTTTAGGGGGTATGGATGGGTTTTTGTAATTTGAAAAGAAACACAAAATATAGTTGCCTACAATATGAGTATCATCTAGTGTTGTATAATGTAGTATAGTATAATCTAGTCTAGTATAGTATGGTTTATGGAAAAAATTATTTGTCCCTTCTATTTTTTAATTTTTGCCCACTGAAAAAGACGAACATTAAAATTTTTAAAGGGGTGGGTTATTTTAAACATTGAGAGACAAATTTTCCCAAAATAAAATCGAAAAAAAAATTTTTAAAAACTATAAAATTTTCGCTTTTTTGCTAAGAAATAATTTTTTTGGCCCCCTACCAACCATAAGAGTTCGGGCTCCTCAGACCATTAATTTTCCTAATCACTCGACCTGATTCAATGCGTTTTTAAAAATTTTCACCTTTATAAAAGACTCCTGTCCACAGCTCAGTCAGTCGGGCTCTAACCCTACAAATGAGCAAGACCAAAGAGCTTTCTAAGGGGGTCGGGACAAGATCATAGACCGCACAAAGTGAATTGGGGTACAAACATAAGAAAACCCTGGGTAGAAAAAGACAAATGTTGGTGCAAATAGTAAAAAAAAATGGAAAAATACAAAATGACTGTCAATCGACATCGACTGGGGCACCTGTAAATTCTCCCTCGTGGGGTACCCCTTGATTTGAGGGAAAGGGGGGAGTAGCCTAAAACACAGGGGGGGGGGAACTTTTTAATGCCCCAAGCAGCTGGGACCACAGTCACCAAGAAAAACCTTGGTTACACATTATGCCCCTAATGGTTTTAAAAAATGCAGTGCCCCCAAGGTCCCCCTGCTCAAAAAGGGGGCATGTGCAGGGCCCCCGAAGTTTGCCAATGAACCCCTAGATGATTCTGTGAGTGATTGGGAGAAGGTGCTGGGGTCAAATGAGACAAAAATTTAGCTCTTTGGTATTAACTCAACTTTAAGAGAAATGCTGCCTATGATCCAAAGAACGTAATATATATACACCCGCACACAACATTTTATAGCAATCAATATACAAACTTTATTTACAAAAATTTTTTCAAAAATTTATCTATAAAAACGCGACCGATTCATTCCCATAAACTTTTCGGTTTCAAGGACCTTAAAGATAAGTCGCTGAATATAACAAAAACTTTGTAACAAACATGATTTTCAATCCTTTCTAATCCCTTCCTATTATATATACTCTAGATGTCACTATTCCAAAAAAAACAAAAAAAAAATAAAAAATATTTATAATAACAAAAAAAAAGAAAATTTCCCAAAACTCAAAGAAAAACAAATTTTACTAAAGAAACATATACCATAAATCTCATATCATTTTCTATGTGCCAAGGGGAAAAAAAAAAAGGAGTGAGCCAGTCAACTGCTGGAACATATACCACAAATCTTTATATATATATATCTCTATAGTGCCAATGGAGCATAAAGGAGTGAAACAGTCAACCACGGAACATACCTTATTATCTTCTCCAATGTAATTGTATCAGGTATACTAATGACAGGGCGCCTGTCGGATATAGAGAATTAGTTATAGCCATCTGCTAATAGATCAAACTCGCCCATCTAATTACACCCTCCAGAGACTACTTACATTTAGTGGCATAAAATATTTGAACTTGCTGGTGGCACAGGATGCTGGTTGAGAATGGCGCCATGTCCGGAGTCTCATCCGGCGTCTTATAAACCGAACGGCGCATGCGCCGCTCTTACCAGGAAACACGTCATTCGAGGGCAACTGAATCCTAACTTCCGCCCTTAGTGATGTCACTGCGCATGCGCTATTAACACTAACCTTATCGCGCATGCGCTAAGACTCCGGGAACGAGAGAACACTGTCTAAAGCTACAACCCTAACCAAACTACATGATACCATTGAATAGAACATAAATATCATAAGAATCTAGTTGTAAATATGATTTCTCCTACATGTTCTCTCTAGATGGAATGTAATTATTCTAAAAATTCTACGGTACCTGTAAAGCCATAAAATACAACTCCCTTCATGCCATTAGATTTCTCTCATGAATATAATGTTATAGTCATTCTAATCTGTAGCTGATGGCACAATATTTTAATGTACGTTCACTCCAAATGGCCTCTCTATATCACTCTTAACCAAAATTGAGTAATTTATATCTCTTTTACATTTTACTACGGCTCACTTCTATATATATCCATAGGCATTAACATGTTAGTTAATCACAACACAATGTTAGACCATGGTATTAGATTACAATACAAAAACACATTGTTACTTACATATATACAACGGGTTGTCTTACCCCAATTTAGACTTTTAGTGATTCTACAAAAGATAACAACATCGTTATATTCTCCACTGAATACAATCATCTGAAAGTAAAATCACATTCACGATTCAAACCTCTTGGTGTCAGAGTGTCTAAATGGTGGATCCACCATGATTCCCTTTCTTTTAATAGACGAACATGGTCACCACCCCTTCTAGGGCGCTTCACTTGTTCCAACACTTGGAATCGTAATTGTGCAACTGTATGTTTTGTTCCAACAAAATGAGCAGGGACAGGTAACAAAACTTTTTGGCAACGAATAGTTGACTTATGACAGGCAACCCTATCTTTGACTTTCTGCATTGTCTCACCTACATAAACAAGTCCACATGGACATTTTAGTAGATAGATCACCCCGGAGGAATCACATGTAAAAAATCCACGAACTGGAATACTTTTCCCAGTATGAGGATGTTGCACATACTCTCCTTTAATGATGTTCGCACACTGTGCACAATGTAGACATGCGAAGGTACCTTTCTTAGGGTTGCTCAATGTCCTTTGAGTTAATGGCATCTTAAAAGAGCCAATATCGGCTCTCACCAGGCTATCCCTAATATTTTTCGGACGTCTCGAGCAAATCATAACTGGTTGTTGAAATTCCTCAATCTGTGGGTAATATTCCCTCAGTAGTGGCCATCTCCCTTTTATACATTGATGGATCTTAGTTATGATTGGGTGGTACGTACTAATAAATGAGACTCGACTACTCTTTTTATTCTGGTTCAATACCTGATCTCTTGTGGATTCACCGGAGTTAAGTACCCACTCTGGGTAATGTCTACGTCTAAATCTGTTTGCCATTTCTTCTAATCTCTGTTTCTGTAATGTTGGTTCGGTTACTATTCGTTTTACTCGTACAAATTGTTATTTTGGTAAAGCATTTCTGGTGCTGGACGGATGGCAACTCCTATAATCCAACAGACTGTTCCTATCTGTAGGTTTGGAATAGATATCTGTTGATAAATTTCCAAATTCATCTTTTCGGACAAAAGTGTCCAGAAAATGAAGTTGATGCAAATTGTATTCCATTGTAAATTGTAATCCTGTACATGCTCCATTCAAAAAATCAAGAAACCTCTGAAGGCTGTCAACGTCGCCCCGCCATACGCAAAACACATCATCGATGTAATGCTTCCATATCAGTACTTGTTCTTGAAACTGTCTATTTGTATATACAAATCTATCCTCAAAGGACATCATGAAGGCATTCGCGTATGGCGGGGCGACGTTCGAACCCATTGCAGTCCCCCGACATTGACTATAAAAGTCATCACCATACAAAAAATAATTGTTAGTTAGTACCACAGTCAACAGCTCCAAACATAGCTTCTGTTCCTCAATATTTAGATCAGAGGTCCTCAAAATTTCAGATACAGCTTGTAAACCCTCCTGGTGATCAATTGATGTGTAGAGACTCACCACATAAAAAGAAACAAGTAATGATTCAATTGGCACTGATTTAATCTCTCGTAACAACCGCAAGAAGTGAGATGTATCTAATACAAAGGAAGCCGATAATTGCACCAATGGTGTCAATATCTTCTCCAAAAATGTTGCTATTGGACTAAAGATTGAATCTGTGGACGCCACAATTGGGCGTCCCGGTGGTTTGTCCAGACTTTTGTGCACCTTTGGGAGCACATAGAATACAGGGCATATTGGATGTTGCATTTGTAAGTATTTATATGTTGATTGATCAATTACTTTTTTTTCCAAATATCTATCCAAAATGCCCAGTATCTGATGTCTAATCTGGACTATCGGATCCCTCTCTAATTTCTGATAGGTAGTCTCATCTGCAATCTGTCGTTGTATCTCTTCCAAGTACATGTGTCTATCCATAACAACCAATGCTCCCACCTTTTCCGCTGGTTTACATATAATTTCTTTATTTTTCTGAAGGGATAACAATGCTTTACGTTTCTCTTTATTTAGGTTGTCATGGAAATACATTTGACCTCGTCTGGACAAAACCTCTTGGACATCTCTATCAATTAAAGATATCACTGATTCTACCCCATGAGATGTACGTGGGGGATTAAATGTGCTAGGAACCTTTAACCCAAGTTTCCCAACCGAAATCATACTTTGTGAAATTGTTGGATTACTTTCAACTGAGTTGCCAGGACCAGCACCAAAAAACGCCTTCAATCGTAATGTCCGGTAAAAATATCTGAGCTCCTGTTCAAATTTGAAAGAATCAAAAAGAGGTGTTGGACAAAAAGATAAACCACATTGTAAGAGGCTTAATTCTATGGGGGATAGAATAGTAGATGAGATATTGATGACTAAATTATCATAATTTACTGTGACCCCACTTGAGAGCGAGTTCGACCCTGTACAAGGCTCTCTCTGGACAAACCTCCGTCTAGACCTCCTCGTCTTTTTGCATATGTTTTTCTCCCTGCCCCCTTAAAAAAGGAGGACGACGGGAGTAACTGCTGTGCTCACTTTCTGAGCTAGAATGACCTTGCTCGTAAGATTGTCTACGATTTGGTCCAAAGTTGTTAAATGTTACGTCTCTCCACCTATATACCCTATGGTTGGAATAGTCCTCCGTATCTCTAATAAATTTATCTTTTTTCTTTTTTTCAATATATTGACGGTATTCTCGTAATGTATTATCTGATTTCTCTTTAAGACTAATCCAATCAGTAGGGGGTATTAAAGATGTTAGTTGCTGTTCAATTGAATTGATGCGATTTTTAATATCTTGCATCGATTTCTGTAAATATTCAATTGTTAATAACATAACATCTAAGGAACATTTATTTAAAATGCTCTCAAATTTGTCACAATATGATTCATCGTCCTGAAACAATGTTGGACGTAAATGACATCTTAATCCCCTCGGAATGCGATTAACTTTACAGTACTCTGCTAAAGTTACACAATGCAATTCGTAGGATAGAAATTTCTTAGATTCTTTTTCGGAATCTTTAATGCGTAGTTCCCCTGAGGGAATATGCAAAAAATCATTTGGTGTTGTTACTTGAGACAATATGCGTGATACATCCTGTTCATTATACTGAAATGTATTGGACATTTGGTTGACTGGCTCACTCCTTTATATTTTCCATTGGCACTATAGATATGTATATAGAGATTTATGGTATATGTTTCTTTATGTGAAATTTGTTTTTCTTTGAGATTTGGAATTTTCTTTTCTTTTGTTATTATAAATATATGTGTATTTTGTTTTGTCTTATTTTGGAATAGTGCACATCTATGAGATATATATAATAGGATAGTGAGTATGTATAGGATTGACAATAGCATGGTGTTTGTTACTAAGTGATGTTGTTATATTGCAGCGACTTATCTGATGAAGGTCCTATGAGAACCGAAAACGTTTATGTGGAATGAATCGGTCGCGATTTTATAAGCTGAATTTTGATAAAATTTTGTGAATAAAGATTTGTATATTGATTGTTATAAAATGTTGTGTGCGGGTGTATATATATTACATTTGTGACATTTATTATACCCAGCATCTATTCAGCAAACAATACCTAGGTTGGCTAAGTAATACTGTATCGCTATGATCCAAAGAACACCGTCCCCACTGTCAAGAATGGATGTGAAAACATTATGTTTTAGAGGTGTTTCTCTGCTAAGGGCACAGGACTACTTCACCGTTTCAATGGGAGAATGGATGGAGCCATGTACCATGAAATCCTGAGTGACAACCTTCTTCCCTCCACCAGGACATTAAAAATAGGTCGTGGCTGGATCTTCCAGCAAGACAATGACCCAAAACATAAAGCCAAGCATGGGCGTCGCTAGGCATTATCATTCAGGGCCTGTGCCCTGAATGTAATGCCTGCTGCCCCGAATGTTTTACAGTCCGTCCCCAGCCGGCCGATCAACAACACTGTAGCGCGGCGCCGCATTGCTGAGTAGATGCGGCGCCGTGCTACTATTTAAAGCTTCCGCCCGCGCCCACCTCTCTTCCCTGCTGCCGCCCGGGCTTCAGTCTGGAGGTAATCACTTAGGGTGAGCAGTGAAGCGTGTTTAGACGCGGCGCCGCGCCACTACTCAGTGCGGCTGTGTGCGCTTATTAACATCCTGTGCTGTGGCTGCCGCCGGCTTACTTTGCGGCGTGTGCGCACTACGCAGGGAGGGGGGAAGCAGCGTAGCATAGCACAGGGTGCCAGCGCCTGCATGCTCCTCCTTCTTTTCCTCCCCGTGCAGAGCATAACAGAGCAGCCGTCGACCATTTAGGTATTTAGGGCTGGGGCTGGACTGGGCTGGGGGACTGGGCTCGAACTGGACTGGGGCTTGGAATTGACTGGGCTGGGACTGGACTGGAGCTTGGAATGGACTGGGGCTGGCTGGGACTGGGGCTGGCTGCGACTGTGCTGGGGCTTGGAATGGACTGGGCTCGGGCTGGCTGCGACTGGGCTGGGGCTTGGAATGGACTGGGCTTGGAATGGGCTGGGACTGGACTGGGGCTGGCTGGGACTGGGCTGGGGCTTGGAATGGACTGGACTGGGCTGGGGCTTGGAATGGACTGGGCTGGGGCTTGGAATGGACTGGACTGGGGCTTGGAATGGACTGGGCTGGGACTGGACTTGGCTGGGGCTTGGAATGGACTGGGACTGGACTGGGGCTGGACTGGGCTGGGGCTTGGAATGGACTGGCCTGAGACTGGACTGGGCTGGAACTGGGCTGTGGCTTGGAATGGACTGGGCTGGGACTGGGCTGGGCTTGGAATGGACTGGGCTTGGAATGGACTGGGGCTTGGAATGGAATGGGCTTGGACTGGGGCTGGGGAGGCTCACACTGTATTAAAACTATTGAAATGTTGAGGGGTGATATAATTTACCTGAAGAATAACTGTCAGCTCTATGGGTCACCCTGACCCACAGAGCTGACAGTCTACAGCTATATTGATGAGTTTTATGGGTCAAATATACAATGCTAACCCATAGAGCTGATCAATATAGCTGTAGACTGTCAGCTCTGTGGGCCAGGGTGAACCATAGAGCTGACAATTGGTGTACAGTTATATTGATTAGCTCTATGGGTCAGTATTGTATATTTGACCCATAGAACTAATCAATATTATTGTACACCGATTTTCAGCTCTATGGTTCACCATGACTCACAGAGCTGACAGCCTACAGCTATATTGATAAGCTTTATGGGTCAAATATACAAAGCTGACCCATAGGGCTGATCAATATAGCTGATCAATATAGCATTGTATATTTGACCCATAGAGCTACGATCTGTGTGGCTGCTGTTTGCTGACAGACAGCACGGAAGGCATAGAATGCATAGAATGCCTCCGGGTTGTCTGTGACGTCACTACGCCCGGCCGTACCCTGTGGGCATGGCCCGTCATCGTGACTGACAGTTGCCATAGGAACCAGTACACAGCAACAAGCTGTGTACCGATTCCTATTGAATGAGGGATCTGAAGATCTCTCATTCAAATCCCCTATGGGGAAAAGTAAAAAAAAACAAAATGTGAAAAACATGTAAAACACAAACACGAAAAATAAAATAAAAAACATGTACACCACCCTTTTCCACCTTTACAAATGCCAATAAAAAAAATAAAAAGAGTACCCATATTTGGTATCGCCGCGTGTGTAATGACCCACACTATAAATCTGTCATGTTAATTAATCGGTGAACGCCGTAAACTAAAAACAATCACAGATTTAAGATTTTTGTTCATCCCGCAGCACATAAAATGGATTAAAAAGCGATCAAAAAATCCTATAAACGCCAACGTTGTGCCAATTAAAATATAAGTTCATCCTGCAAAAAAAAAGTCCTTACACAGCTCTGTATACGGAAAAATAAAAAAGGTATGGCTCTCAGAAGATAGCGATGCATAAATATTCTTTTACACACTAAAAACACTTTTTTTTCTTAAGTGCTTCAACATTAAAAAAACTAAATGAATTGGGTATCGCCGTAATTGTATCGACCCACAGAGTAAAGCTAACTTATCACGGATACTGCACGGTGAGTGCTGTTGAAAAAGGATTTAAAAAAAAAAAAAAAAAAAACTTCTAGGATTGAGGTATTTTCTTCACCCTGCCTTCCAAAATTGGATTTAAAACTGATCAAAAAGTCTTGTCCCCCCAAAATGATACCAATAAAAACATCAGCTTGTCCAGCAAAAAACAAGCCTGTACACAGAAGAATAAAAAAGTTATGGCCCTTGGAGGTTGTGAAGAATAAAAAAAAGGGTCAAGAAGGGGTTAAAGGTCCCAATTTGGAGCCTTTGCAGGTACATAGATAAAGTTGTTTGGTATCTGAATGCAGTATATTCGGTGCTCTCAGCCCTTACAGCAGCGACGTTTCGATAGACTCTAGTATATTCTAGTCTAGTATAGCAAAGTATAGTCTATAATATTGTCCAGTATAGCATTGTCGGGTATAGTATACAATACTATAGTACAGTCTATAATTTACTTTGATATAGCCTAGTACAGTATAATCTAGTCTAATATAGCATAGTATAGTCTATAATATAGTCCAGTCTAGTATTGTCTAGTATAGTATATGTCACGGAGCGCAACACGGTCCCCACTTAAAGGAATTGTCTCACTACATTGATTCCTCTTACCTCAGTCCTGTTTTCTTGGTTTCACCTTGAATTCAGGGGTGTGTTTACTGGCTTCTACTAGGCTGCAGTAGAAGCCAGGTCTGTAGCTATAGCAACTAGTGCTGGAGCCTATCAGGAGAGTCAAACAGGTCTGTAGCTATAGTGACCTGAGGAGCTGATGCAGCCATACAAGAGGGATGTCTAGAATAGTAGGACACTGTTAATGGACACATATTGCAAAGTGACTTGTTTTTGCAAGATCTATAATATAAAAAGCAATCCTTGTAGTGAGACAACCCCTTTAAGGCTGCGATCGCGCGCGTTCTGCTCTGTTCCCTGCAGCTCGGTACTCACCTGCCCCTGCTCCTACATCCCTGCCCCACTCTGCTGAGAGCTGGCGTGTGCATACCAGCTCCCTAGGGTGGGCGCGTGACAGCTCTACAAGGGGCCAGCGCACCAGTAATTGGCTAATTGCCGGGCGCTCACCCTATATCTTGCTGACTCCTCCTTCACTCTCTGCCAGTGTACTGGTGTCATTTTGATGTGCTCTAAAGAGTGCTGGAGAGAGTTTTGCTTTATCTGTGTACCGGACCTTCTTGCTATCGTTTCCTGACCATGTTGCCTGCCGCCTGCCCTGGACCTTCTTGCCTGTCCCTGACTTCACCTCTTCCAGCCGATTCTGTACCACGCTGCCACCGCAAGCAAGTCATGCCAGGGGTAGGGAGCTGGTAGTCTTCCGACGCAGAAAGCCCATCCTGTCTTGAGCCGCGGGCTCTGGTGAATATTGGGAGCTACTTAGACTCCGCTTCCTGGCCTGGCTTATACCCCCGCTTGTAGTAGTTCGGAGAATCCACCTCCGTCCTTTAACAGAAAAATAAAAAAAAAATCTAGAATAACATGGGATGGGACTGACAGAATAATCTAGTATAGTAAAGTCTAGTCTAGCATAGTACAGAAAATCAATTTTATATAGCCTAGTATAGTCTATAATATTTTTCCAAATTTTAAATGTTGTCTATTTTAAATCTAGTATATGTAAAATAATTAGTATAGGGATAGTAAGTCTTACGAAGTAAAAATCTAAACCCAGTATAAACTTTTTTTTATTCTAGCAATATAATCTAGTCAAATATAAAACCTTTTTTATTCTAGTAAGTATAATTTTAGTATAGTAAAAATTTTACTCTATTTTAGCAAGTAAAAAGTTTTTAATATAGTTTTCGTAGGTATAACCCACCTATTAAAAGTCTGGTTTTGCCTGTTTTTATTTTTAGTAGATTTTAAAAAAATAGTCTATATAATGTAGTCTATCCTAGGGATAGTAAAAATCTAAATAAGTAAAACATAGGGCCCAGTAAAAAGCCTATTTTATTCTAGTAGAGTTTAAAACTACTATATAATGTATTTTAGATCCCTAAATTTTATTTTTATAGAAATGAAAGTAAATATAGGGAAAATCTATTTTATTTTAAGGGAAAAAGGTTTTGTTTTTAAAATAGTCTACCAAAGGGGATAATAAAGTCCCCAGTAGAAAATAATCTAGCTATATAACTAGTCTAGTATAGCCTGTTATATTCTATTAGAGTATAATCTAGTCTAGTATAGCATATTTTAATCAAGGGAAAAGTATAATTTGGGCTAGTATTTCCCTAAAAAAAATTTTTAATAATTTTAAAAAATATAGTATAAAACTATCTAGTATAGCATAGTTTTTTGTTTTTTAAAAATAGTCCCAGCATTTGGGATAGGGAAAAGTCCCAAGAGAGTAAAAAATGCTCTAGTATAATCTAGTCTGGTTTAGCCTGTTATATTCTAGTAGAGTATTATAGTATAGTATAGCATAGTATAGTCTATAAAATAGTTGTATAATAGATTCTGTACGCTAGTATAGTTATATACATAGTTTTTTATAGAGATAATCTATCGTATACCTATTTTTTTTAGTAAGAATAATCTGTCTATAAATCTGCTATATAGCATTTATATTTAGTAGAGTATAATAATTTTGTATAATCTACTGTTTAATCTATCTAAAAGCATAGTTTTATCTATAAAATCCCCTCTAGTTTTGTCTAGTATAGTATATGTCACGGAGCGCAACACGGTCCCCACTTAAAGGAATTGTCTCACTACATGATTATCTTACCCAATCCGTTTTCTTGGTTTCACCTTGAATTCAGGGGGGGGGTTTTTCTGGCTTTCCTAGGCTGCAGTAGAAAGGCTGTCTAATAAAATGTGTGGTTGCCTTCAATAGAACAAACAGGTCTGTACTATAGTGACCGAGAGCTGATGCACCATACAAGAGGGGGTATCTCAGATAGGGAGGGCAGTTAATGGGCACTATTGCAAAGTGACTTGTTTTTGCAAGACTATAATAAAAAAAAAACAGAAATTCTTGTAGTGAAAAAACCCCTTTAAGGCTGGGGGCGCGCGGGTTCTGCTCGTTCCCTGAAGCTGGGTACTCACCGGGCCCCTGCCCCTTTCATCCCTGCCCCCCCCGGCTGAGAGGGGCCCGTGGGGCATCCCCCACTCCCTAGGGTGGGGGGGGGGTAAACAGCCCCTTCCCAAGGGGGCCAGCGACCAGAAATTTGGCTAATTCCCGGGGCCTAAAACCCTATATCTTGCTGCCCTCCCCCTTTCCCACTCTTTTCCCCAGTTTTTGGGTGTCATTTGGATGTGCTCTAAAGAGTTGGGGGAGATTTTTCCTTATCTGTGTACCCTTCTTGCACTTTTCCCCTGCCCATTTTTGCCTCCGCCTGCCCGGGAAACCTTCTTGCCTGCCCCTAAATTAACCTTTTCAGCCGATTTTGTCCCACGCTGCCACCGAAAAGGAAAGTCATGCCGGGGGGGTTAGGGAGTGGAAGTTTTTCCGATGCAAAAAACCCCATCCTGCCCTTGAGCCGGGGTTTGGTAAATATTGGGAGCTATTTAGACTCCGTTTCCCTGGCCTGGCTTTTTCCCCCCCGCTTGTATTTGTTGGAGAATCCCCCCCCGGGCCATAACAGTATAATATAGTCTAGTAAAAATTTATTTTTGATGGTACAAAAAATTTCTATATTTAAAGCCCGTCTAGCATGTACTTAAAATTTCTAGTCTTTTTATAGCATAGTATAGTCTATAAAAATAGTCCAGTATGGGTTTTTGTCTAGTCTATAATTTAAAGTTTTAATATAGATTATATACATAGAATAGTCTAGTAAGTATAATCTATCGTATTTTTTTTTATTTTTCTACCCGAGTAAAAAATCTGGGCTAGTATTGCCCTATTTTTATTCTATTTTGGTATAATGTAGTATATATAATTTTCTCTAGTATAGCAAGTAAAAGTTTTTTAAATATAGTCTCGAGAGTTAATTTTATTTAATTTTATTGGGTTTTTACCTTTTTATATTCTATTTAAGTATAACCCTAGTCTAGCATGCATATTAAAAGTCTAGTAGAGTATAATCTATTTCCTAGAAAAATGTAGTTTTATCAAAAGACATTTAAAATCTAGTAGAGGTAAAAACATAGTCTTTTAGCCTATTTTATTTTAAGAGAGTGTAATTTTCTAAAGTAAAAAATGTATCTGGGTTTTACCCAAATTATATTCTAGAAAGGGGTGTAATCTAGTATATTTAAAATTTACTAGTATGGGCATTTTTATAGGTTTTAATAATTTTCATGGGCAAAATTTAAAGTCTATTAGAGTTTTAAATCAAACTCTATAAAATCTAGTTTTTATACCTTTTATATTCTATTGGGGGAATAACCCGTCTAGGCATACCCTAGAATCTTTAGTAAAGTAAATGAATCTAAAACCCCCTATTATATTCTAGAAAAGAAAAAAGGGTGGGAAAGGTTTTTCCTAGCCCTAAAATGGGCATAGGTATAGTTTTTAATATAGCCCTAGAAAGGGCATAGAAATAGTTTTGTAGATAAAAACTGCTCTAGTAAATCTTTTGGGTTTATAGTTTATTTTTCAAAGTAGGGGTATTATGTATATATAGTTTGAAATTGTCTATAAAATAGTCTTATGTTTGTAAACCCTTTTTAGTTAAACCCATGTATATTTGGATTTAAGGTTTTAATCCGTCTGGGTATAGCCTATTTTTTTTCTATTTATGTATAACTTGTCAGTTAACTAGTCAAGGTTAGCATTTTAAAATTTAGTAATTTAATCTACTGTAAATAATTTTAGTCTATAAAACCCAATTTTTTTCAAAGTAGGTATAATCTAATCTAGAAAATTTTAAATTTTGAAAAAACAAATTTTGGGGAATTTCTAGCTAAAGGGCAAATGCCAAATGTACTAAAAAAATTTCATTAACTAGTTCAGCTCTGCTCGTTGGAAGAAGTGACTGATGCTGCACCTCAAGTTTTGGGGGTCAACCCCAACGGGCACCAGTTGGCAGGGCGAGGGGCAGAGGGCAAGGCGAGGGGTCTAGTGGTAATTGTCCTACTGAAAGGAGATAAACAGCTTTGACTCCCCGGGGTTCTGTCGGGCCCCATTCCCCACCCTCTTTTTCGTTGCTGGTATCTAGGGGGGATACCGGGGGAAAAAGGTTTAAAAGCCCCGTAATTAAATTTATTGGTTTTTTTTCCGTTTTCAGCCCCCAAAGCATGAAGACATTTAACCTGCAAAAGATGCAATCGTTCCCCTCCAGTGACAGGTGAGCGGGGATACAATTATATGATAGAGCCGTGAAGATTAGATACCTGTGATACGTGCCCTATTGTTTCAAAAATCAGCAGCCTCCCGCGGGGGGAAAAAACCGCAAAAAGGAAGAAGCAGATATCACAGAGGAGGAAATTCTTGGCTATTTTAATGCCAGGTTTTACATAAGCTGCGTCCTATCCCCCCGGGGATCCTCTGGCTGCGGAGCGATATATCACAGTTACATCGAGATTTGCATTGCCTTCATTATTTTTAAGAATATCATATAATTTATAATTACAAATCCGTCATCTATACTTAACGCTCCCTCCCTATGTAGACTGCTCACATCAACGCACGACTGACCTTGAAATGGAGCGATAATGTAGATTGAGTTCTGCTGTAATTCATCACTGGCTACATATCAAGAAAATCATAAACGTGTAAATGAAAAGTGAATCTGTGTAAAATATCCGTATAATGTCTATAATTGATGTAAGGAATAATACAATTTTGATTATTTTCATAGATACAGTGGAGTCACATTATTATGACCTGCAGCTAATAGACAGAGAAACCACCATGGGCAGCACAGACAAGAGGTAGACGGGTTGGCAATGACTCAATAAGGTCCTGGTAGGTTGTCACAGGTATCTGGAGCCGACTGCATCCCACAGCTGCTGGAGGGTCCATAGAGCCAACACCAACATCCAGGGACACACACATGCTCAATTGTGTTCAAGTCTGGAGAACTAGGAGCCAGGATAGTACTTGGGAGTCTTGGTCCTGCTCTTCCAACCTATGTCAGACATTTCTAGCCATGTGACAATATCTCATTGTCTTGCTGGAAGATCCTATCCTCCACAGGAAAGACAATCATCATGAATGGGTGTATGTGATCTGCAAGGATGGATTCATACCCAAATCGAATGAGAGTGCTCTTCACATGGCCCAGAGAATGCCCCAAAAATCTTCTTTAGACCATAATGCTGCCATAACCGGCTTGAGTTCTTCCAGCAATGGTTGCAGGGTGTTTGTTTTCTGATGTGTCTCACCTGACAGGATAACATACATCTATTTCATGTAGCAGAAAATGTCACTCATCAGAGAATACAACCGTTTGTCAATCAGTGGAATCCAATTCAGATACTGCTGTGAAAATATAAGTCATCTGCAACAATACAATTTGGTTAGCAGAGGAGCAGTGACATCCATCTGCTCCGGGGCCACATACACAGTAGGGTTAGCAGAGGAGCAGTGACATCCATCTGCTCCAGGGCCCCATACACAGAAGGGTTAGCAGAGGTGCAGTGACATCCGACTGCTCCAGGCCCCTTACACAGTAGGGCTAGCAGAGGTGCAGTGACATCTGTCTGCTCCAGGGCCCCATACACAGTAGGGTTAGCAGAGGTGCAGTGACATCCATCTGCACCAGGGCCCCATAACCAGAGGGGTTAGCAGAGGTGCAGTGACATCCGTCTGCTCCGGGGCCCCCATACACAGTAGGGTTAGCGAGGTGCAGTGCCCATCCGTCTGCTCCAGGTCCCATACACAGTAGGGGTTAGCAAGGTGCAGTGACATCCTCTGCTCTGGGGCTCCATACACAGTAGGGTTAGCAGGGGTGCAGTGACATCCGTCTGCTGCGGGCCCCATACACAGTAGGGTTAGCAGAGGTGCAGTACATCCGTCTGCTCGGGGGCCCATACACATAGGTTAGCAGAGGTGCAGTGACATCCCTCTGCTCCGGGCCCCATACACAGTAGGGTTAGCAGAGGTGCAGTGACATCCATCTGCTCCGGGGCCCCATAACACAGTAAGATAGCAAAGGTGCAGTGACATCCTCAGTTTCCATTTCCCCATATACAGTAGAGATAGCAGAGGTGCAGTGACCTCTGTCTGCTCCGGGGCCCCATACACAGTAGGGTTAGCAGAGGTGCAATGACATCTGACTGCTCCGGGGCCTCCTACACAGTAGGGTCAGCAGAGGTGCAGTGACATCCGTCTGCTCCAGGGCCCTATACACAGTAGGGTCAGCAGAGGTGCAGTGACATCCGTCTGCTCCAGGGCTCCATATACAGTAGAGATAGCAGAGGTGCAGTGACATCTGTCTGCTCCTGGGCCCCATACACTGTAGGGTTAGCAGAGGTGCAGTGACATCTGTCTGCTCCGGGGGCCCCATTTGCAATAGGGTTCTCTGTTGTGTTAGACACATGATTAGTCTCCTCCCTGGTTAATTTTGAAGGAGAGCTGCTCCCCTGAAGCATGTCCTCCGCTCTTGCGCACCTTCATAGCTGTTGTTCACCTCTCACATCAATGGCCCATGGTGCTCTGCAGTTTCCATGTCACTTATTCAATGTGGCGCCATTTCTCCACTCACCATACACTTTCACCACAGCAGCTGCCAACAGGTCACAAACTGTGCAGTTTCATAAATACCTCCACTCTGTGTCTGAAAACCAAAACTCATCCCTTTTTGCAACTCAATCACTCCGTTTACTCATGACAGCAACAAGGGATATGAGTGCAGACAGCCTATCGTTCACATTATATACCCCCCAAGCCAGAGCATCATACATGATTTCCTTCAGGATCTATGGGCTGCGGATGTCAAAAGTAGAATGTGGTCATAATAATGTGATTCATTTAATTTTTGCAGTATAAAAATCAACAAGTAGGCCAATTTTTGTGTTAGCACGACTGTCCTGATTTCAAAAAGCAGCTCAATATATGTTTCAATCATTAAGTCAATAAAGGGGTTGTCTCACTACATCGATTCTTCTTACTTCAGTCCTGGTTTCTCGGTTTCATTTTTGAATTCAGTGTTTACTGGCTTTATTGGCTACAACTGGCCTGCAGTGATGAGCCGCTGAGGACACCAGGTCTGTAGCTATAGCAACCAGCGTTGGTAGCCTATCAGTAGAGATCAAACAGGTCTGTAGCTATAGTGACCAGCACTGGCAGCCTATCAGGAGAGATCAAACAGGTCTGTAGCTATAGCGACCAGTGCTGGCAGTCTATCAGGTGAGATTGAACAGGTCTGTAGCCATAGTAACCTGAGGAGCTGCTGCAGCCCATACATGAGGGGATATCTAGGAATAGGTAGGACCCTGTTAATGGACACATATTGCAAAGTGACTTGTTTTTGCAAGATCTTTAACGTAAAAAGCAGCAATCCTTGTAGTGAGACAACCCCTTTAACAACTATGTATTTGCATTAATGGGGATATTCAGATGGGTTATATTGCTACAACAACACCTGTCCATACAATAAGCCCTATTGAGGCTTAGGGGCATGATATCCATTGTTATCAAATTGCCTTTCCAGGGGCGTCGCTAGGCTGTTTTATTCGGGGCTCGGGCCCCGAATAAAACTCCCTGTGCCCCGAGTCTCCCGGGCTCCAGGCCACTGCCGTGGGCTTGCAGCACCGACTGGCCCGCAGCTGCATGTGCGTCCAGCGGACGCACATGCACTGCGGGCTTTCTGCGAGCAAAAAGCGAGCACTCCCTGCTCCGCAGACAGTGCCCGAACCGCTCGGGGCCCGACACTGCGGGCCGCCGGGTCCTCACAGCGCTGAGGACCCGCCGGGGCCCCCCATGCCCTCAGCCGGCAGCGTCGCGATGATGTGGTCATCGCGACGCTCCCCTCTCCTCAGGCGCACAGCGCGTCATAGGCTGTGCGCCCGAGGAGCTGCCAGAGGAGCGCGGGCTGAAGAGGACGGAGCGCGCTCGCCGGGGATGCTAAGGTGAGTATGAATGGTGTTATTTTTAACGCGGTTACCTGCCTCAGTGCCCCTAAAATACTGCCAGTGCGCCTATAATGCCTGCCTTGGGCCCCCATATTCTGCCTGTGCCCCTATAATGCCTGCCTGTGGCCCCCATATCCCTGCCTGTGGCCCCATATTACTGCTGGCCCCCATATCCCTGCCTGTGGCCCCCATATTACTGCCTGTGCCCCTATAATGCCTGCCTGTGGCCCCCATATCCCTGCCTGTGGCCCCCATATTACTGCCTGGGGCCCCCATATTACTGCCTGTGCCCCTATATCCCTGCCTGTGGCCCCCATATACTGCCTGTGCCCCTGTAATGCCTGCCTGTGGCCCCCATATACTACCTGTGCCCCATAATGCCTGCCTTGGCCCCCATATTACTGCCTGTTGTCCCCATATACCTGCCTGGGGCCCCCAATTTACTACCTGTGCCCCTATAATGCCTGCCTGTGGCCCCCATATCCCTGCCTGTGGCCCCCATATCCCTGCCTGTGGCCCTATAAAGCCTGACTGTGCCCCTATAATGCCTGACTGTGCCCCCCATATCCCTGCCTGTGGCCCCCATATGCTGCCTGTGGCCCCCATATGCTGCCTCAGTGCCCCCATATTCTGCCTCAGTGCCCCTATATACCTTCTTGTGGCCCCTATATACTGCCTCAGTGCCCCCATATACTGCCTGTGGCCCCATATACTGCCTGTGGCCCCATATACTGCCTCAGTGCCCCCATATACTGCCTGTGCCCCCATATACTGCCTGTGGCCCCTATATACCTGCCTGTGGCCCCCATATACTGCTTCAGTGCCCCTATATACCTAACTGAGGTTACTGCTATACCTATAATTAAGGAGTTGCTGGAAATGTGAGGATTCTAAGATATTTGTGTCCAAATCCCTCGGGGACGAGTTTTGGGCCGGGAGCAATCAGCATGAAGTGTGAACCGGATGGAGAAGAGAAGGGAAGGTGAACGACGCTGATCAGAAAAGACTCTCCTGTGAGTCACTAAATGTAACTGCAGTGTAATCACTTATATGTCTGCAGAGCGTCTACATACAACTATATCTACCACTATCTGGTCCCTGTATGGCGGGAATATATGTCCCCTAGGGCCTGTGTGCAGTGGATAGTCACATGTGGGGGTTGCCCTTCATCAGGGTCTGGCAGGATTATTTGAGCCTTAAGTATAATAGTTTGGGGTCTTGGGTTTTTGTAGGAGGGTTTTAGTAACAATCACTTGTCTGGTAATTTGCTCCATGTATCGGTGGATTATTTGGTGACTGTTTTAGGGGTATTGTCATATGAAGGTGAGAATTTCTGAAAAAGTAAATTTGTCATTGGATTTTTACTGTACAGTGACTGCTGAGGAGAAAGGACGGATCTGTGTGGGATGTGCAGAAAATTAGTGACAGGAACAGAAGGTTTTTCCTGTAAAAAAACATCCACAGTTCACAATGAGGCGTGAAAAATGTCGTGTGAACCCAGCCCTACCCAGAAAAACACAAAGGGCCCGAGCGCCGGATGTTTTAGCACCCTAGCAACGCCCCTGGGCCTTTCTATAAGCCAAAAATGTTTTTCTGGTGGATCTGGCTGATCCATATACTACATTGTGGCCACTGGCAGCTCTGAACTTGCAGTAATCAACAGCCACCATCTGCATTGCATAGTCAGAGTTGCAGGGGAAAGTTAGTGTTAAAAAGTCATTTATACCAACAATATATACTCAGAATAAGATACAATTACAGAGTGAAAGTGATAAATAGACATATATAGAAAAGCTTGCTGATGGTTTCCATCAACACACCAAAAAGCTGAAAAACTGTAGAATGTGGCTTCGGTGGTCATTTCAGACAAATACACATAGAACCTATTCACTGGATAGGTGATCAATGTCAGATTTATGGGGGTCCTGCTAATGAAAAATTCCCAACAGATGTTTGATCCTCGCCCAATAAATTTAGGGGATCAATTTGAATTGGGATTTAAACAGTCCTTCTCATCCTGCTGTTCACATTGTGACATCATGAGGCCAAGACAATGCCTTACAAGGGTCTGCATGCTAAACAACTGAACCACACCACCAGGCACCAGCGTCTTGCATGGGCCAGGGAGCATATACACTGGACGAGGGACCAGAGCTCCTCAGTGCTGTTCAGTGATGAAAGTCAATTCACTTTGAGAAGAAATGATGGCCACCAAAGAGGCTGGAGACATCAAGGAGAGCGCTGTGCATCAGCCAGGTCAGGGACCACCCAGCACCCTTGTCGGACGTCTAGCACGCAGACCACACTGATGTACATAGTTACGAATGGTCTGATGTGACACTTGGTGCCTCTCACCTCCCTTAAACGTGCCTGGAGTTGTGCGGCATTCATCATCTGGTTCTGCAGAGCATTGGTTACAGTGAAGCAGTCATCAGTGGGTGATGGAGCCAACGGAAGTTCACTTCTTTGCCTTTCTGTGACTCCTCCAGTCTCTCTGTATCTCTGATACAACCTACTGATGACACTGTGTAACACTAAGCTCAGTGGCCACTTTCATCTTGGTCTCATGATGTCACAATGTGAACAGCACGATGAGGAGGACGGTTTAAATCCCAATTCGAATTTATCCCCTAAAATGATTGGGTGATTCAGGGATCAAACACCTGTTGGTAATTTTGTATTAAAGGGATTGTCTCATCTCAAAGGTTCATAGGCTGCATGGATGAAATAAAGCTGCTTTCCTCTGCCACTTCCGGGTTGAGCTGTAATGTAATTTGCATATTCACTCTGTGTATTTTAGCCTTCTCTGTTTATTATTTTATCACTAAATTACCTTCTCCAAGGTCCTTTGAAAACTTCTCAGCTAAAAATAAACAGTAGAGTAATTAGTAATTTTGTCTGTAAGATCAGATAAAATCAAAACTGTCACTGTCCTGAGCTCTGTGCTGCAGTGACCTGTGTGATGAAGTCACTCCCTGCATCAGATAGAACACACAGCAGGGGGGGGGAAGTGTACACAGGTCGGTCACTAGGGGAACCAGAGAGAGAGCTCAGAAGGTGATAAAATCGCTTGTAGATCCTTAACAAAAAAAATGGACAATGCAATATATTTGGAAAACCCTCTTCTTTTAGTGTTCCCTACATTTTAAAAGCTAATCTTTGTAGCAAGACAACCCCTTTAAGCTCCTTGTTAGAGATCAGCAAGTTTTGCAAAAAGTACTGAAAAACTGAACAGTTGGACTTGAGCATCTAAAGGGAAGAGATGGCCTCATTTAGTCTTTTAAAAAAAAAGTTCCAAAAAATTTTATGTTCATCCAAAAATTTTCAACAAAAGCCAAAATCTCTAACTTTTTGTCAGTAGTGTACATGTATTCCACGTCTATGGAAGCTTCAAAGACTTGGTCTTCAATCCCAGAGAAAACCTACCCGGAACATATACAGTAAGTGACTCCATTATACATCAATTGAACCTTTGTAGTTTTCTTACAGAAAACTGAATAAAAATTTTGGGTTTTTTAAATCGGTTTGGGGTAAAAACTCTTGAAATTCTGTAGAGGGGTTTCCCCTTGGGCCGACACAGAGAGTTCTTCATCTAAGACTTTTCCTGCATCTATCCCCAAATAAGAGGTGAAGGGAAATTTTTTTTTTTTTTGTTTTTTCCCCTTCATCCCTTGGATATTTTTTTGTGGCAAAAATTATTTGTTTTTTGTTTTGCAGTTTGTTTGAAGTTTTTTTTTTTAAAACTATTTTTTTATGTCTTTTTTAGGGAAATTCTCGCTTTATAAGAGCGAATAATCTTCTCATGTTTTTTTTTTTCAGGGGGAAAAATTAAAAATTTTGATGAAATTTGTCCTAAAAACAAACACCAATGCCAAATTGGGGACTCGACCTAGCAAAAAAAACAAAAAAAATTCATTCGTCTTGGAAAAAAGTTTTCAATTGCTGAAGTGTCAAAAAGAGAAAACTAATTTATAGAATATTAAAATATTATAATCCAATTCATTATGTTTTGGATTTTTTTATGTTTAGCTCGGTCTTTAGGAGTTTATAAATGTATTATTTTTGCATTGATCTGCTCTTTTTTATTGCAGGATTCGGTTGGTTTCTATATAAGACATTTACATTAGTGATTTTTATGTATTCATTTAGGGCTTGAGGAGGCAAACCAGCAGATTCTATCCCATGACAACTTTTTTGACTCAAGCTATGTTGGTATAGTTATATATTATCTTGTACCTGTGGAACAAAGCATTACGAAGCATATCAATCACAAGACTCACTGCTAGATGATTCGCCAAATAGACAGCAGACAGATGAAAAATGTTCCTAGCTAATTGTCCCTAACACTATCCCTCAAAAGCTCGCCCTATGACTGCCCCTAACACCAGAACCTCTATCTCTGATGTAACCCTAAAGTCTTTCCCTTAAGTATGTCCCTAAGCTACAACTGACCCTAATACAGCAAATGACTTTAACCCCTTAATGACCGCCCACTGACTATAGATGGTGGGCGGTGCAGGTCATCTTTTTGCAGAAAGAGGGGTTTTGTGGCTCCCAGTGAGGCATTTGCTAGGAACATAGCTGTAGTTAACAGTTCTAGAGCAGTCTCTGTAAAAGCCAGGAAGCTGAGTAGTGTTGATCGAAGCATTTTAGAAAAGTTAAGTTCAAGTAGAACATCTTGATTTTTTTAGAACTCGAACAGAACAGAACAGAACATTTTACTGTTCGTTTGCGTAAAGTTCTAGTTGGACACGCCTTTTTCCGTTTAATTTTCAGCATCTTTCCGCACTTTTGGCGGCCAGCCAAACACCTTTCTGCACTTTTGACGGCCATCCAATCAGTGCAGAGCACAGAGAAGTGTCAAAAATGGTGCTACACTATGGTGTAGGACTCATTGGCTGCTAAAATCGCACAACCATGTTATATATATTTCACTGTATTGCCTTGTGAACGCCATATTCAGCGCACTCTCTGTACTGTACAGACTGCTCTTAGTTAGATAGCATATTCCTCTCCATAGACATCGATACTTAGGGAGTTTCGTATTGCTGGCTGCATCTTTCCCACACCCAAAAGCTGTTATTTGGTGACATTTGCAGGCTCACATAACACCTAACTCTCATATACATGGATATATGTTATACAGAGTGCTTGGATTTGCTAAATCATACTCAGTGCCCAAAAGTTCCGTTTTTGCAGTTTTGGGGTTCACTAAGTGTACAGCACATCATCTGCAATTCTCCTATACAAAGAAATATATTATAAATAGTGGTTGGTGAAAAACGTCATTTTGGTAGTTTTAGGGGTTCAGTAATTGTATAACACACCATCTCCAAATCTCCTATGTGTCAAAGAGGCTTTTGGGCCCCCTCAGGATGCAGGCCCCCGTGCAGCTGCTACCGCCTCACCTCCTATAGCTATGCCCCTGCGTGCAAGCTTTTTTCATCTTTTCAGTTACCCATTGAAAGAAATTAAGTATTTTAGCCTTTCAGTTTTTTTTCTGTCAGTCTTAGAGCCAAATTTTCTTCACTGAATTGTTCCATTTATCCAGTTTACTGTTATGGATGGTAATTCCAGCTTCTCCTCACCTGTATAGGTATAACAATTAACCAGAACATCTTCTCCCATTGACTTTAATTGGGTTCTAGTTCGAGTTCTAGTTCGACTCAAATCTCAAACCACTACTGTTCTAAGTTCTACTCGAACTAGAACATTTTACTGTTCAATCATCTCTAAAGTGGAGGAAAATTCCAATCCCCGTTGCTCAATCCTTTGATGTCACGGACCGCGGCATAATCAAAGGGCTTTCCCCTGCTTCATTGGGTGAAGCCTGGGGAACGTCTGTATAGTCAGCCTTGAGGACCTGAAGTAGCACCAGAGTTGTCTGTATAACCAGGCTGCAGATTGTTGTCATGTTGGCACTAGGAATGGAAGGTGGATTCTTTGGTCACCGTGTAGGGCTGGCATGACATATGTCGGGGAGCAGAGTCTAAGCGGCACCTTGTCTTCACTAAACCCACCGCAAGGCCAGACGGACTTTGCCACATGGAATCCCCCAGGTCGCTATCTCCGACCCTGGTCCTAGCGGTCACATCCAAAACAGAAGGCGAAGAACACAGAGCCGGCCAGAATGTGGAGCAGAAGTTAGGATGGACAGACTCGGCAGAAACAGCACGTAGCAGACGATGGTCAGACAGTTTAGGTGTAGGCAAGGCCAGAGACGCAGACAGTAGTGTAAATAGGATTAAATGGTAGCGCACAACAGGACGTCACTAGTGAGCGGACACCAACAACTGGGCGTGGACGACACAAAGTGGGATCCCTAAAAAGCCCCTGAAAGCAATACCTGTTGCGCGCTGGCCCTTTAAATCCAGAAGAGTGGCGCACGTTAGCCCCTAG
Organism: Phyllomedusa bahiana; assembly: GCA_025379985.1. Classification (NCBI taxonomy): domain Eukaryota; kingdom Metazoa; phylum Chordata; class Amphibia; order Anura; family Hylidae; genus Phyllomedusa; species Phyllomedusa bahiana. The sequence goes on from JAODAL010016062.1 coordinate 81,703, forward strand.
TGGCCGGCAGAGGAATATGCGTCTCACACCAGGAGGACGTGGAGGAGCGCGCTGGCCTGACAGGAAGCAGGACAGGGCCGGGTGAGTATCAGCGCAGTGAGAAGGGAGCCTGCAGCTACATGCCCGGACCGTGGAGCGAGAGGGGCCAAGGGGGCCCCCGGTGGCGAGCG
>JAODAL010016063.1:0-81870 GCA_025379985.1 Phyllomedusa bahiana
CCTGTGTGACCCCTATGGTCCCTTAAAGCTTGTGTACACATGAAACTCTTGTGAGATTTTGGGCCACATGTATGAAAACTGTTTAGGTCTAAAACTCACTCTTTTGCCTTTAGTAACCTATGGACAAAAAAATTAGTTTTAGACCTAAACAGGTTCATACATGTGGCCCTTTATGTCACCACTGACTGTGGCACTTTAGGTGAGAATAACTTTTTGGCACATTTACCTATCCATGTGATTCAGAGATTGTTTTCTCATGACACATTATGCTTCAAGTTAGTAAGAAATTTTGGTCCATACAATCCTTGATTGTTTGTGAAAAATATATACATTTTGTGAAAATTTTGAAAAATTTGCCATTTTCAAATTTCAAAAATTTCTGCATGTAAAACAGATAGTTATTCCACTCAAAATAGTTTATAACTAGCATCTACCATATGTCTACTGTAGATTAGCATAATTTTTTACGTTTCTTTTTTTTACGACATTAGGGGGCTTACAACTTTGATAGTAATTTTCAAATTTTCAAGAAAATGTGCAACATAGATATTTTTAGGGATCAGTCGAGATCTGAACTAACTTTGATAGGCCTGTATCTTAGATACCCCCATAAATTACTCTATATGAGAAACTACATGCCTTAAAGTATACAAAACTGTGTTTAAGACGTTTGTTAACCCATTAGGTGTTTCACAGAAACTTTCACCTTGAGTCCCCCTAGGGTACTTGACCACTAGAATGCGTGACTTTCATTACACCCTTATGCATTGCATGAATAATGCAGAATGGTGTTTAAAGATGGCGGTTTTATCACTGATAAAATGGGAGACATGGCGGCAATGGAAGCCTTCACAAGGCTTCCAGCCACTATGTTAAATCGATCACCATCCCGTGATCTCACCACGGGAGTGCCGATCAGAGTGACAAATGGTGCACAGCATTTAGACACCAGTGTCTTAAAGGGGTTTTGCCACAAAGTAAGATTGATGTGGGAAGTTTTGTAAATTAAATAATAAACATTTTCATCATTATTAAAAATTCTGGACCATTTTTGTCTTAGCTGCTCCTTTAGTGATCCATTGTTTACAGCTCATCTCCAGGGGATACGACCAGGGCTGAGAGATTCTCAGTCCTGGTCGCACATGCTCAGACATCATCTCTCCTCTCAGGCAGCTACTGAGTATTAAAACCCCAGGTGCTGTCATTCTACTCCTGTCCTCTGTACTCCTTAGTAATTAGTCAATCAGTACAAATAATTTAAAAAAGAAACCTAAATCAGGTCTATGCATTGATAAAGAGAAATAAAATCCACAGGTTTGGTTCCTGCAGGGATTTGAACCAAGGACCTTTGTGCCTAGAGGCAAAAGTTTTACCTCTGAGCTACAATGTAGCTAGTTACAGTTCTACACCTAAACAGACCTTTCTTTGACTAAAGAGAGGAAAGGCCTGGTGATGTCATCCTGCTGAGTCACATGATATACAATTCAAACAAATCACACACTCCCCCTTCTGAGCACACAGAGCTGAAGAGCCAGATGCAGGAGGTATGAAATGACATTGTGGCAAAACCCTTTAATGGTTAAACAGCAGGTTAAACAATTAGCATCTGACACCAGTAAGCACCGAGTAATCCTGCTGCATAGTACCTTACTGGCATCATGATGTATAATGTCGCTAAGGGGTTAAGCGGTAAAGTTATTTCAGATCTTAGCCATTACAGCTGGATGTTGACTGTATATGAACAGATTCAGATTTGCTGATTGCAATGGCACAGCTCCTGTTTCCATTCCAGTCATTGGATATAATTGTATATTTATTTGCAGAGATGCGCCCATAGAATGGAAATACAGTTATGTCTATTTTCTGTATAAAGAAGTTTAATGAAAATTAAACCATAATTGTTACAAAATAATCAATTCTAACCAATGGAAACCATTTCGTTGTTTGGAGACTTATTTTTCATTGTTAGTAGTTATATTGTTGGGTTGTTCTCAAACTATAAGATTTGGAAATTTCCGAATTTGCTTCGGAATGTAAATGTATGTCCAGCACTGGTAATGGTTCTGAAGCTTTGGGACAGGGTTTAATTGATAAAATTAAGCAATAACTGTTAAAAAACAATCCAGTCTGACCAGTGGAAAACTATCCCACTGTTGGAATATACAGGAGTACAAAATTGTTGTTACCCCTCTGCTAAAGAAAGAAAAACCCACAAGGGTCACTGAAATACCTTGAATCTGATAAAAGTAATAATACATTTACTGAAAATCAAGTAATAAAAAATAGGCGTTGCTTTTGAATTGTGGTTCAGCTGAAAATTTTTAAAAATCAAATTAATGTAACCGACCTGGACAAAAATGATGGTACCCTTAGAAAAGATTAAAAATAATTAGACCCTAGGGAAATGTTAAACTAATGTGTGCACTGTAAGTAATATCACAGGTGTCTTCAACCTTACAATCAGTCAGTCTGCCTATTTAAAGGGTGAAAAGTAGTTACTGTGCTGTTTGGTATCATGCTGTGTACTACACTGAACGTGAACCAAAAGAAACTAAGGAGAAAACTGTCTCAGGAAATAAAAAAACTTGATGTTGATGTTATTACAGTTTCACATATCATCTAGAAGTTTAAGGTATTTGGGATTGTAGCCAACCTCCTTTGACAGGAGGAAAACTAATTGATGAGATGGATAATGTGAATGGCAACCAAAGAGCCCAGAACAAATTCTAAAAAGATTAAAGGTGAACTCCAAGTTCAAGGTTCATAGTAGTGTGAGATTGATCACCAATTGCTGTCTTTGCCAAACCTCTGTTAACAGCAAATTATTAAAAGTGAGACTGGAATTTGCCAAAATACATATTGACAAGCCACAAGACTACTGGGAGAACATTAGTTTGAAGATTGCAGCATTGCTTGCTTTTTGGACCCCTTAAAAAATTAGTGGAAATCTTTAAAAACCTCTCTGTTGCTTCTGTATTTACCTGTTAAATATAATACATGTAAGGCTATGTTCTCACGGCTTAACTGCGGGACGTAATTACGCCCCGCAATTACGCCGTGTGGCCGGGGGCGGGGCAGGAGCGCGGGAGGGAGCAGGGGGCCGGCACATCGCCGGCCCATAGACACTCATTACCAGCGGCGTGTATGCGGCGCTGGTAATTCACATGTCACTTATCTCCCCGCCTGGCGGATTTGCCGAGCAGGGAGAGAGGAGACGTAATCCATAGTTCTCTATGAGAACTGTGGATTACTGTAATGACTGGGCCGTTTTCAGCCTGTAATTTACGCAATCCGGCGCGTAATTACGGACCAAAATACGGCCCATTTTAAGCCGTGTGAACATGGCCTAAGTGTAAAGAAATAATATTGAAGTAATTACTCAACAGAGGAAGTTCTATTTCCTCCATTTTGTGCTATATCTAACAGAGCAGCATATACTTCTCACCAGTATGTATTTATATAATATCCAGTCATCACTAGCAGAAAGGAGCAGAATTGTTCTATTGGGTTTATTTTGGCTCTGTCATAGGGAGCTGCCTCTTTCCAGCAGATCAGACAGATCAGGCATTGCAAAGCCTTGTGGCATTCTGGGTGTGCCTCTACGCTTATATGCACAAAGATACCATTGTTAGCAATCTCCCATCTGTGAAGATAAAGCACTTCTAAATACACAGTAGGAGTACATTTGTCTGGACCATTCCAAAGGCTTTCCCTGGTTGCTTGACACTTTGTGAAATGTAGAAAGTGGTGAAAACATGATTCTTCTCTCCAAATATCAGTCAATAAAATTCTAGCAGAAATAAACGGCTTTATTTTTTGAAAAATCCTTCCCTTGATATTTTTTGCTGCTATGTTGTAGAATATGTTTAGATTTTCATACACTTCAGAGTTTTGACATCAGATCCTATCATTTTCTATGCTGATTATCCGTCCATTCTTAGGACATAAAGCTAGTCATGTTACGTCAAGGTGATTCTCCTTTATTTCTTCCAAGGATAATCACTGCTGGATGTCATGAGCGGCGCCTCCTCCGGGTCCCTGCCCGGGTCGGGTGGCGCCGCTGGCCATGGGGCGGGCTGCGGATGCACTTGCTCTGTCAACTTACCAGACCGCGCTCCTGCTCTGTCTTCTCCCTCTGCCGGCCGCAGCACGTGTGGCCGCCCCCTAGGGGGCGCGCTCGTGCATGTAAATTTAAAGGGCCAGCGCGCCGGTAATTGAATAATTGCCGGGCGCTGACCCTATATATGGGTCAGGTTCACGTCACTTCCCTGCTGGATCTTTGTTGCTTCTGAGCCATAGAAAAAGCGGTCCTGTGAGTTATTGCCTTACCGTGCTCTCCGTCCCCTGTCTACGTTTCTCGACTTTGAACCTTCGCTGCCTGCCCTGTCCTGCCTGCCTGTCCCCAACTACGATTCTCGGATTATGTTTCGGTACCTCGGCCGCCACCGCAGGAAAGTCACGTCAGGGGTAGTGAACTGATAGACTCCCGCCGCAGCAAGTCCATCCTGCTTTGCAGCGGGCTTTGGTGAGTACCGGGACCTAATTAGACTCCGTTCCCTGGCGTGGCTTACACCATCGCTTGCGGTGGTCCAGGGGATCCACTATCCTGGCCGTTACAGTAAGATCCAGCCATGGATCCCGCCAAGGTGCCTCTGCCAAGCATCGCGGATCTTTCGACTATTGTTGCCCAACAATCGCCAGGGAAGGCCCTGGCTTGGGCGACCCCGCTCTGGGATAGGAATGACCTTGTGACCGCGGATCTACAGACCTTCCTCAATGAATTCCACAGTGTCTTCGAGGAGCCGGCACGGGCATCATCTGCCGATACAGCGCTCTTGAGCCTTCGCCAGGGCGACTCCTCCGTGGGAGACAATGCGTGCAATTTCGTACCCTGGCTTCGGAGTTGTCCTGGAATGATGCCGCTCTTTGCGCCACTTTCAAGAAGGGTCTGTCCAGTACGGTTTAAGATGCCTTGGCAGCAAGAGACCTTCCGTCCTCCCTGAGCGAACTAATCCACCTTGCCACCCGCATCGATGTACGGTTCGCTGAAAGGCAGGAGGAGCTCCGCCAGTAGAGAGACTCTGCACGTTCCCGGTGACTGCCTCTTTTGGCTCCGGTATTCCAGACTTCTCCATTGCCGCCTCCTCAAGTCTCCGTTGAAGAACCCATGCAAGTGGATCGGGCCCACTTATCGGAGCAGGAGCTGTCCCGCCGTCGGGTGGAGAACTTATGCCTCTACTGCGCCAGTCCGGACCATTTTCGGAGGCTGTACGCTCCTTCCTCAGCGTTCGGGAAACGCTCGCACCTAGGTGCTGTAGGAGAGGTGACCATAGGTGCTGACTGTTCCTCTCCACGTTTGATGATGCCAGTAGAGGTGACATCTGATGCTGGTCTATCGTTCTGGACTTCTGCCTTTATGGACTCTGGGTCAGCCGGGAACTTCATTCATGCCTCCTTGGTAACCCGTTACCACTTGCCAGTAGTCCGTCTGGAAAAGCCTCTGCTTATTTCTTCGGTCAGTGGGGAACTCCTTACTGACCCCATTCCTGTACAAAAACCCGTCCAGTGTCCCTCCGCTAGGGGCTCTACACAAGGAGAAGATCACCTTCCTCGTTTTGCCTCGTGCTTCCTCAACATTTTTTTGGGGGTTTCCCCTGGCTGAAAACGTCACGCCCCTACGCGCGATTGGAAGACCGGCGTGGTCCTGCATTGGGGTCTGCAGTGCCAGGACCTCTGTTTGGAAGCACCCTGCCTGGTGTGTACCACTTCTCCACAGTCGTCCGCCAAACCTCTGCCAGGCCTGCCAGCGGAGTACCAAGATTTTGGGGGACGTATTCTCTGAGAAGCAGGCTGAGACGCTGCTGCCCCATCGGCCTTATGACTGCCCAATAGACCTCCTCCCTGGTACCAGTCCCCCGCGGGGAAGGGTCTACCTGCTGTCCGTTCCGGAGACTCGGGCCATGTCTACCTATATACAGGAAAATTTGCAGAAAGGCTTTATTCGCAAATCCTCTTCTCCAGCCGGAGCCGGGTTTTTCTTTGTACAGAAAAAGGATGGCTCACTCCGACCGGGCATTGACTACAGGGGTCTAAATTAGATTGCTGTGAAAAACCACTAACCTCTCCCCTTGATCTCTGAGATTTTTGACCGCTTCCGGAGAGCTAGGGTATTCACCAAGCTGGACTTGCGAGGAGCCTATAACCTCATCAGAATTCATGAAGGGGATGAATGGAAGACGGCTTTTAATACTTGAGATGGACATTTCAAATATCTTGTGATGCCTTTCGGGCTATGCAATGCTCCAGCTGTGCTCCAAGAATTCGTCAATGATGTCTTCAGGGACCTACTCTACACCTGCGTCATAGTGTATCTGGACGATATCTTGATTTTTTATCCAGACCTCCGTACTCATCGGACACAGGTGCGCCAGTTTCTCAGACGTCTGCGTAACAACCGTCTATACGCCAAGTTGGAGAAATGCTTGTTCCATCAGACCGGTCTGCCTTTTCTCGGGTACATAGTTTCTGAAAGAGGTCTGCAGATGGATCCTCCCAAACTCCTCCGGGGTGCAAACAGTGGCCCAACCTGTTGGTCTTCGGGCAATCCAACCTTCCTGGTTTTGCCAACTATTATCGGCAGTTTATTCCCCACTTCTCGACACTGGTAGCTCCCATTGTGGCCCTCACGAAGAAAAACGCTAACCCCAGGAGTTGTCCTTCGGCGGCCGAGAAGGCGTTCACCAAACTTAAGACGGCCTTTTCCTCGGCGTCTATCTTGGCTCGGTCAGATCTGGACAGACCTTTTGCCTTGGAGGTGGATGCCTCTTCCGTGGGGGCAGGGGCAGTTCTCACGCAGAAAGGACCCAAAGGCAAGACCCTTGCGTTTTTTTCTCCAGGACTTTTTCGCCGGCAGAGAGGAATTATGCCATTGGTGGGTCGGGAGTTGTTGGCCATCAAGTTAGCCCTGGAGGAATGACGACAACTGCTGGAGGGGGCACGTCATCCAGTTGACACCTTTACTGACCACAAGACCCTCCTGTACCTACAAACGGCCCAACAACTGAATCCTCGCCAAGCCAGGTGGTCCCTCTTTTTTTTTCACTCTTCGACTTCCGGATTCACTTCCGACCTGCCGAGAAAAATGTCAAGGCGGATGCACTCTCACGTGCTTCTGATACTGTCGGTGAAGAACCTATATCTCAGCACATTATTTCCCCTGATCGGTTGGTCCACGTGGCTCCTGTAGACTTCCAAGGTGTTCCTCCAGCAAGACATACGTACGCCCGGCGCGCAGGAGAAGGATTCTTGAGTGAGGGCATAGGCCAGCTGGTCTCTTATTGCCGCTGCCAGTTCCTGACTCCCCATGGACACATATAGCCATGGACTTCATCACGGACCTTCCTATGTCCTCGGGGAATTCGGTCATCTGAGTGGTCACAGACCGGTTCTCGAAAATGTCCCATTTCGTGCCTCTTCCCGGACTTCCGTCGGCTCCACAACTGGCCAGCCACTTCTTCCGGCATATTTTTCGTCTGCATGGGTTGCCCTTGCACATCGTCTCCGACCGGGGAGTCCAATTTGTCTCCCGTTTTTTGGGGCACCCTGTGTTCTCGCTTGCAAGTCAAGTTGGACTTCTCTTCGGCCTATCACCCTCAGACCAATGGTCAAGTGGAGCGAGTGAATCAGATTTTGGGGGAATACCTGCGTCATTTCGTGTCCGGACGTCAGGACAACTGGGCTGAGCTGCTTCCTTGGGCCGAATTCTCCTACAATCATCGGGATTCGGATGCAGTCGGCATGTCTCCATTTTTTGTGGTCTATGGCTGCCCCCCGCGCTCTCCCTTCCCCTGCCGTTGGCTTCTGAGGTGCCTGCTGTGGATGACCAAGTTCGGGATATCAAGACCATCTGCCAAGAGACTCGGCACGCCCTACTCCGGGCTTCGGCTCATATGAAGACCCAGGCTGACAAAAGGAGGAGACCTGCCCCAACCTTCCTCCCTGGGGACAAGGTTTGGCTATCTTCTAAGTATGTACGCCTGAAGATCCCCAGTTATAAGCTGGGCCCACGGTTCCTGGAGCCTTTTAAAGTCCTTCGGCAGCTTAACCCGGTGACCTACAAGCCTTGCCTGCCCCAATCGCTCCGGATTCCGAACGCTTTCCACGCCTCTCTTTTAAAGCCTTTGGTCTTGAACCGGTTCTCTCAGAAAAATGTTTCATCTTCTCCTGTAGCAGATTCAGCAGATATTTTTGAGGTGAAAGACATCTTGGTCATGAAGACCATCAGGGGAAGGCGGTTCTTCCTTGTTGATTGGAAGGGCTTCGGGCCCGAGGAGAGATCTTGGGAGCCAGAGTCTAATATCTTGAACCACGACCTCGTTAGCAGGTTTCTTCAGCCTAAGAAGAAGGTGAGCCCTAAGGGGGAGGGGGTACTGTCACAAGCGGCACCGCTGCCCGTGCTCCCTTCTCTGGGTTCCTGCCGTGGGGCGGGCTGCGGACGCACTCGCTCTGTCAACTTACCAGACCATGCTCCTGCTCTGTCTTCTCCCTCTGCCGGCCGCAGCGCGTGTGGCTGCCCCCTAGGGGGCGTGCACGCTCGTGCATGTAAATTTAAAGGGCCAGCGCGCCGGTAATTGAATAATTCCCGGGCGCTAACCCTATATATGGGCAGAGGCATAACTTCAAGCTCTTGGGCCCTAGTGCAAAAAGTGAAATGGGTCCCTCAGTTACCATGTGCCATTTACAATACTGGTGTTTTTTTTATGTGGCATGAGGGCTTTTGGGCCCCCTCAGGCTGCAGGGCATGGTAGTGACTGCTACCGCTGTACCCCCCTGTAGCTACACCCCTGTATATGGGTCAGGTTCACGTCACTTCCCTGCTGGATCTTTGTTGCTTCTGAGCCATAGAGAAAAGAGGTTCTGTGAGTTATTGCCTTACCGTGTTCTCCGACCCCTGTCTACGTTTCTCGACTTTGAACCTTCGCTGCTTTCCCTGACCTGCCTGCCTGTTCCCGACTACGATTCTCAGATTACGTTTCGGTACCTTGTTGCAGCTTGGCCGCCACCGCAGGCAAGTCACGTCAGGGGTAGCGACCTGGTAGACTCCCGCCACAGCAAGTCCATCTCGCTTTGCGACGGGCTCTGGTGAAAACCAGGACCAACTTAGATTCTGCTCCCTGGCGTGGCTTACACTATCGCTTGCGGTGGTCCAGGGGATCCACTATCCCGGCCGTTACACTGGAGAGCCCTGGTTTTACTCATGACTCCACTCTCCAGAAACATAACATGCTTGTTCTGTTGAACTAAACATGCCTGTTTTTGGTGGTTTTACGGTTCACAGATGAAACAGTTATTCAGTCTAGTATGTGTTTTAATACTAGTAGTCTCACAGTTTATCATAGCATCAACTTTATTATTGTCCTACAATATATACATGGGCCAGCTAAGGTCATGTTGACAATTCATGCTTGACTGAATACACCCAAGTAGATTTAAATCATGTATTAATATTATAAGGCTGATTTCAAACATAGCATCTTTTAAAAAATGTTGCGTCAGTTTTTGATACTGGAAGTGGGTCTAATAAGAAAGTGCCATAATTCTCTGTCCAGCGTATAAACCATATACTGATGTGAAATAGTGCAAACGTAGTCCAAAAGAGACCAGTGAATGGTAGTATTACATGTCAAACACAGCCATAGATTAAAGGGGTTGCCTCACTATGTTGATTCCTCTTACCTCAGTCCTGTCTTCTTGGTTTCATTTTGAATTCAGGGGCGTGCTTACTGGCTTCTACTAGGCTGCAGTAGAAGCCAGGTCTGTAGCTATATCAACCAGCCTATCAGGAGAGACTGAACAGGTCTGTAGCTATAGTGACCACAGGAGCTGATGCTGCCCATACAAGAGGAGATATCTAGACATTGGTAGGACACTGTTAATGGACATATACTGCAAAGTGACTTGTTTTTGCAAGATCTTTAACATAAAAAGCAATCCTTGTAGTGAGACAACCCCTTTAACTGTTTGGCTGTGATGTATGTTACTTCCCCATGGTGTGGTAATTAATTTGATCGATTATTATATACGACAAATTTTAAATCGGCACAGATTTTTATGTTGATCGAAATTTTAATCATTCGCCGATAATTTAGGTAAAAATCTGTGCATCATCTATAAGATCGCGCCATTTTCGGCGATTCCTGTCATTTTTGGCGGCCAGCAAATCAGCTTACAGAATAGAGCAGGTAGATGTGTGGGTGGTTTGTTTTTGTGGCGGTGACGTCATGACTGGGATGTGTATGGTTGCGATGGGCTGGAAAATATCACATGACCCTCGTTTTAAAACAATAGCAACAGCCCTTCCTGAGTTTCAAGACCTCAGTGTCCTCCTCACGTCCTTCAATAGCAGTTAGGACGTAGCGCAACTGGCTGTGACGCAACCCACTCAAGCGAAATTAATTCTATACCCTCCACAGAGAAAGCTCTAACTGTTAGCCTGTGATCCTTACAACTTATTTAGATTAGAGATTCGGAAAGATTTTATAATAGTTAGGTAAGAGAATTTTAAAGGAGCATCTACCGCTGTAACTCACGGGAAGGGAGCTGGGGGAGGGGGGGGGCGGCGAACACAGACAAGCTCTATAAAGAATACTGATAAAGTTCACCAAGCTTAGTGTAGACGAATTTGCACAGCAATAGCTTTATTATTAACAGTATTTTTTTCATTGAAATATTACCTGGTGATATTGGGCAGCCTGAACCTTATAATAGGATAACATTCTTTCTAGTAACTGCAGGTCTCTTTGTTTAGGTGTCAAAACTCCCACTTTAATTGATCAGTATACATTTCAGATAGGTGTTTCATTTTCAATTTTGCCCATTCCACCTTGTTGATATATCCACCTTGCAGTTAAATTAGAATCCAGCAATTTTTTGTAGTCAGCACAGTTGATATGTGGCCAAAAATTACCTTGTATTAATCCGAATAAAATTTTAAGATACTGTTTTTGTTCACTTATGTGCTCTCTACAGCATTGTTCATTGAGGCCCATTGGTCCTTAAAATGTGATGAAAACAGCAATATTTTAGTCACCACATGTGAATTGATAGGTGCCAAAAAAATACCTTTATTAACCGAAAACAAAATACAGTTACGTGTTTTTTTTCACTTTTGCGCACTACAGCTTTTTTCATAGAGGCACCTGCACATAAATGTGAATACAGCAATTTGTAGATCACCACCAGGTTGAATTGATAGGTGACCAAAAAATACCTTTATTATCCGAATACATTACAGATACGTTTTTTTTTACTTTGTGCGCCCAAACTACAGCTTTGTTCATTGAGGCACCTTGCTCCTAAATGTGAAAACAGCAATTTTGTAGTCCCACCACAGGTGAATTGATAGGTGCCAAAAATACCCTTTTATTATCCAATACATTACAGATACTGTTTTTCACTTTGGCGCACTACAGCTTTGGTCATTGAGGCACCTAGCACTTAAAATGTGAATACATGCAATTTGTAGTCACCACAGGTGAATGAATGTTGCCAAAATAACCTTGTATTATCCGAATACATTACAGATACGTTTTTTTGACTTTTGGCGCACTACAGCTTTGTTCAATTGAGGTCACCTTGCACTTAAATGTGAATACAGCAAGTTTTTGTAGTCACCACAGGTGAAATTGATAGGTGCCAGAAATTTACACCTTTTATTATCCGAATACATTACAGATACGTGTTTTTTTGCATTCTTTTGCCCAGTCCAGATTGTCATTGAGGCACCTTTGCACTTAAATGTGGAATACAGCAATTTTGTAGTACACCACAGGTGAATTGATAGGTGCCAAAAATACCTTGTATTAACCGAATACATTTCAGATACGTGTTTTTTTTCACTTTGGCGCAGAACCAGCTTTGTTTGATAGATCTACTTTGCAGTTAAATGTGAATACAGCAATTTTGTTTTGATTTGAGGATATCTGTGATTTGCCGTCTTTTAATAAGAGACTTTCAAAACTCCTTCCATACCTTCTTCAAATTTTTATCTTTCCTGAACATGGAGCGAAATGCAGGTGGTAAGCGAGCAAAAGAAGTGGGGATAGCACATGGAGTAGAGTCGAGAGTAGGTGCTCCTTCCCAGGTGCTGGCGACAACACGCATGTCAGCGATCGTCAGTTGTCAGGACCGTCAGGCCTGTCATCGTTGGGTCAGGGCCCTGTGAATCGCTCAGTAACGAAACAGCGTCGCCAATCTGTCCTTCAGTGTGTAATGGCAACCTTGCATCCAGCAGTCTATCTCTCGTCTCCCAGTCCACGGCCTACAAATGTCGTCATCAGCATCATCAGCATCCGTCCAACATGAAGCAACCCAAATTGTCAACGACGTGTACCCACCACTGTGGAAAATCCATTTTCTGAAGACCTCTTGAGATGACAAAATGCGGTTGGGGTCCAGAAGGCATGTCAAAAGATCATGAGAGGCCAAAAGATGATGAATTTTCTCTGCTCTTGACGCCCAGTTACTGATGCCATCAGGGAGGGAGAAGGTAAGCCGTGTCAAATCCGCAAAAATCCCCCGGCGTGGCAACGCCTTGCAGTCCCCCTCTTGCTTGTAGGCCCACAGCTTCCTGGATGCAGAATGTCAGGAACGAGACGAAGTCACCTGTGTTTATATGATGATGACGACATTGCGATCCAACGTGGGTCTTTTCATCAAATTTCTGCTTTTGCGAGTGCTAGTGCATCATCACTGGACGAAGAGGAAGACGATGGGTGAAGTGTCAGTACGGTTCATGCCTCAAAAAGGGGGGGGGGAGAGGGCGGTCCGTCAGAAGTCCGCTGATATGAATTCGCCAGCCACGTTCAGCGCAAATCCCAGCTCCCTCGCTAACGCCGTCAAAAAGTCCAGGACTCTCAAGGAGCACTGGGCCCTTCTTGTAGCAAGCCTCATTGATTCACCCAGCGATGTCATATGCCGCATTGCCGTAAACGCATAAGTAGAGGCAAAGAACCCTAGGCGGTTAACCACCACCAACATGTCTATCACATAACAGCGTAATGCATGAGTTGAAAATGGAGGCAACACTTGAACCAAAAAGGCCCAGACTGACGCCAGGGCCTCCAACCACAAGACACACACCCATCCTGTCTCCGGCCTCCTCCTCCTCCGCCACCACCAAGCGTTCCTCAGCTGCCCATGTCTCTCAGAGTCATTAATCAAGGGATCAGCCTCCGCTTCAGCCTCCACCGTCCGCCCGAGATTACCACCAGCACACCAGCAGACCCATCTAACCCCTTCTCACTTCCGCCAGTTTGACAACCTGCACGCCGTACAGGCGCCAGTCTAAAGCAAGCCAGCCTTCTGTCGCTTCCAGGTTTTTGGGAGCAGAGAAACACTTTAACCCAACATTCCCAAACCCAAAAGCCTGAATGTCGGCATTGCCAGCTTTTGGCCTTTGGAAATGTTGCCTTCCGTCTGTGGACCCAATTGGGATCCGCCCACGTCCATGGCCCTTGGCCTGCCCCCAATACCCAGATGCCAAGCAGGTATTTCTTTTGCCAAAAAAGCCGTCCCAACATTCCCTGGCCCAGCCCCACGTGTCAATCTAAAATTTCAAGCGCGTTGTCCTGCATCTGTGCCGAAAAGTCGATCTACCACCGACACATGGACTAATAAGCACGGCCAAGCCGCTATAGTCTCTGTGACAGCTCACTGAGGGTAGAGCTGTGGTGTGGTGATTTGCCTCTGGGGTGACGTATGCTTCTCAGGCCTCGGCGTCACAGTGCTCTTCAAAAACCTCGAGGGATGGTGCAGTGGCTCTTATTCCCCCAAGTGTCCTCTGTTTGGCATCACTGCCCAGAGAAACCATCCGTGTTGAATTAAATCCCCTGTCTTGGGAGACCGTCCACACACAGGTCGTGATAGCTGTGGAAACGGCTCTCCGCAACGAGATCCAGGAAGCGGCTGCTGGGTGACAAGAACCTTGTGCCAGGCAAGGTGGGTATAGAATAACGGGGCGAAATCTCTGGCTGGCCCTTAAGAGATCGTATGCTGAGCACATCTTGCCTAGTCACATGTCATGAAAACCTTGTCCGTCCAGAAATTTTCTAAAGAGCTACCCGGGTCTGGACTGCCTGCTGAGGAAGGCTCTGAATGTCTAAAGTTGCGCACTTCCCCGCCGTTCGCCCAAAATAACAGCCTGCTTCATCCCGCCTGGCTGCGTTGCAGCGATCAAGCTCGGCCTCCCCGTCAACCGACCTCCATTGTTATGACGTGGCAACACGCTGGAATTTCCACCCTCCACATGCTCGCAGCGTTTTTTTGTTTGTTGGCAGAGCGCAATGGCCATTAAAACTGCAGTAACGAAGTTCTGACACATGGCCCTACAACAGCGGTGGCGGACCTCGGGGTGTGAGCCAACCCGAGAGGTGGGAGGCAGGTGAAAGAGCTCTGCAACCATCCCTTGCCAGTTTTTGAAGAACCACCAAAATGTTCAGTTCGACCGATGGCCCTTGTCAGCATGAGCATTTGTGGTGATCTTAAGTTCTGGAATGATCGTTGGACCACTCTGAAACAACAGTCCCCCCGGCCAGCGACGGAAGGATAGACGGACACAGATGCGGACACAGGAGCCTTTCTCCGATCCTCGAATCCACAAGGCCGACAGTTTTTCTCAATTTTATTCGGTCTTCATTAGGCCAGTGGGTTCGGGTCCAGGCTAGTGAAAGGCAGCGCATCATCTCTCAGGTTGCATCATCTCAGTGCAAGATCAGGGCTTGTGTTTGAAGCTGTGCCGAGGAAGCGAGGAGGTAGAGGAGTATTCCTAGACACCGACGTAACTGACAGTCCCTGCCTTGGAATGAGGTTGGCCGGTCGAATTTTGGGCGGAGGAGAAGATGAGGAAGATCAGTTTGCTAATCCCCCCTCACCCAGAGGCTTGGAAATCCCAAGGCTCCCATCTCTCTCACGGTGAGTGGCTTGGATGCTCCTTTTCCTCCAACATGACCTCGCATTAAGGCCATCAAAATGAACAACAGTTACTGGTGTCCACCCCTCCTTGGATCCCCGGTACAAAACAAAACTCAGCACTTTCCTTCCACCCACCCAAATAGAGGATGTAAAATGCAGGAAATGGAGACCTTTGCTGATTGATCAACTGGAAGACATCTGATGCGTCTGCTTCACGTTCTTCAAATGTCACGGTGGAACAACATCAGAGCAGACATGGACAGCAGTAGAGTGCCAATTAGCCATAGTGGCAGCAGCAGCAGGCAAGGTGCAGAAAGCTAATGTAGGGTGACCTCTATCAATCTTTTATTTACCACCTCACCAACGCATGAAATGCAGGGCACACATCAACACAACAGAGACCAGCTTAAGATCATGTGGCAACGACTATCTGCGTCTCAACAACCGATGTTTTTGTATGTGTTCCGGACCCAATATAACATCTGGTATCCAAAATGGAGGACGAATGGCCGAAGCTCGCTCGCACACCCATAGAGGTGTTGTCCTGCCCAGCACCAGCGTCATATCTGAGCAGACCTTCAGCACCAGCTGGAGGAGTCATTACGAACAAACGCATCCGGCATTCCACAGACAATGTGGACTCGTTTTGACTTTCATCAAGATGAATCAGGCATGGGATCTCTGATGATGTTTGGCCCCAATTCTGCCGAGGTCCCCGATTAGTTTCCTTTCCTTTCCGGTCCTACCTTTCCCATTCCTCTTCCAAACAGAATGGTCCTCTTGAAAATTTTTTTTTTAAAATGAATAATTTTCCCTTCTGCAATTTTTATTCTCATTTCCCACAGTTCATTTTGCTTGGTTTTTGCTGTGAGGATACTGTAAAAGACACAAGGTTTCATGACAACACTGGTATTCCATTTACTACTCACTTATCTTTAGAAGTTTCGCATTGTCAATGGTTTTGAGTCATGTTGCCTGTGAGATAGCAGCTATAAGTTATGGTCCTTTGGAACAGAAATGTGGCTTCTATATGGCATTTCTTCACCATCACCACAATTTTTAATATGGCTGAGAAGTCCATATTTATAATTTTTTGGGTTCATGTTGCTGTGAGACACAGCATAATCATGGTCCTTTTGGAACAGAAATGTGGCCTTTAAGTGGCATTTCTCCTCAACAATTTTAAATAGTGGCTGAGAAGTCATATTTAATAATTTTTTGGGTCATGTTGCTGTGAGATACAGCAATAATCATGGTCCTTTGGAAACAGAAATGTGGCTTCTAAGTGGCATTTTCTCCTCGACAATTTTTAACATTGGCTGAGAAGGTCCATTTTATAATTTTTTGGTTCATGCTGCTTTGAAAATGCAGCAATACTAACAGGTCCTATTATAAAAAAATTGTTGTTTCTAACAGACATTTGTTCTTTCACAATTGCAAAGTGGGCTCAAAGGGTCATGCTTTGAATTATATTGGGGCATTTGCTTTGAAATGAAGCAATACTACAGGTCCTATTAGAAAAAAATGTTGTGTCTAACAGACCTTTGTTCTTCTACAATTGTCCAAAGTGGTCTACAAGGGTCATAGCTTTTGAATTTTTGGGGGCATTTTGCTGTGACATGCAGCTATACTACAAGTCCTATTATAAAAAAAAATGATGTTTCACTAACAGACATTTTGTTCTTCACAATTGTCCAAAAAGTGGGCTCATGGGTCATGTTTTATTGAATGTTGGGGCATTTTGCTGTACATGCAGCTATACTAACTGGTCCTATTAATAAAAAAAATGTTTGTTTCTACAGGACATTTTGTTGCCTCACAATGTCAAGAGTGGCTTCAAGGTGATGGTGCTGTCAGAAACAGGAAAGGTATGGACACTGTTAATGGACACATATTTGCAAAAATGACTTGTTTTTGCAAGATCTTATTAACATAGCTATCAATCCCTTTATTGAGACAACCCATTTAATACAATTTAAAAAAGAGAAAACAAAGACCAAGGTGGGATTCCATCCTATTTTAAAAATGTGTTTTCTCTAGAAATTAAAAACTACTAAAAACTTGCATGTACAAACTATCTGGTAAAAAAAAAATCTCTGATTGTTAACAAGGGAGGTACAGGAAGACATGACAACAGATGTAGGTTATTTCAGAGGACATGGGAGTATGGAGCAAGACAAAGAACAAGAACAAGATAACAATTTCCTTCCAGCACGTTGAGTTAAAATGAGAAAAAACAATGCCAAGAAAAAGGGCACCTGGGTGGAACAGGAGCGTTAACCCCAGTATTATTCCAAGTGAAGCACAATTGTCCACACTCCATGAACTGAGGGCAAAGCGCTACCCAGGACAGGACAGTAATATGTTCCAGTGGTGTTGGGGGGGGAAAAAAACAAATGGTGTTTGAAAGACTCCTTTTTCCGGCGGCTTTAATCTGGGGTCATAGCAGGTTTGGGGCTCATGCTGTGCCCAGACAGGGATAAAAAAGTTCATGTCCCATAGAAACTAAAATGGTGGTATGAAAAGACTCCTTTTCCGCACTTTGTTAATCTGGGGTCATGCAGGATTGGGCTCATCTGTGGTCCCAGGTACAGGGATAGTCAATGTCCAGTGAACTAAAAATTGGATGGTTGAAAGACTCGCTTTTTTCCGCACTTTTTTAATCTGGGGTCCATGCAGTTTGGGGCTCATGCTGTGGCCCAGACCAGGAAAAAAAAAAAAAAAAAAAAAAAGTCCATTGTCCCAGTGAAACTAAATTGGAGTGTTGAAAGACACCTTTTTCCAGCACTTTTTTACATCTGGGGTCCATGCAGGTTTGTGGTGCTCATGCAGTGGCCCAGGACAGGTATAGTCAAATGTCCAGTGAAACTAAAATGGTGGTTGAAGACTCTTTTTTTCCGGCACTTTTTAATCTGGGTCAATTGCAGTTTGGGGCTTCATGCTGTGGCACAGACAGGATAGTCAATGACCAGTGAAACTAAAATGGTGGTTGAAAGAACTCCTTTGTTCCAGCACTTTTTTTAATCTGGGTCAATGCAGGTTTGGGGGGCTCATGCGTGGCCCAGGACAGGTTATAGTCAATGTCCATGGAAACCTAAAATGGTGGTTGGGGAAAGACTTCCTTTTCCGGCACTTTTTAAATCCTGGGGTCTTGCAGATTGTGGGGCTCATGCTGTGTGGCACAGAACAGGGATAGTCAAATGTCCAGTTCAACAAAATGTGGTTGAAAAGACTTCCTTTTTCCAGCACTTTTTAAATGGTGGGGTCATGCAGGTTTGGGTGCTCATGCTGCGTTCCAGGACATGGGATATTCAATGTCCCAGATCAAGTAAAATGATGGTTTCAAATAATACTGCCTTCTGGCACTTTTTTAATTTGTGGGTCATGCAGGTTTTAAGGGTCCCATGCTGTGGTGCAAGACAGGATAGTGAATGGTGTGTGATTTTTTTTTCTGTGGCTTTTAATAACCTAAGTGTGTTGCTAAGATGTACACGTATCCATTTAGACTGTTGAGGATTTTAATTCCAGCTTCTCCAGCCCTGTTAGGGGGTGTAAGAATGAAGGTGTTTGGTTGCTCTCCCATAAAAACTTTTGAATGTCATCGATCATAATCTGCTATCGACCATCGACTATCTTGTCGATGATGGTCGATGGCCAACGTAATCGCTCAACACTAGTGGTAATGTCTGTGACTTGCATCCTGTATATATATCGAGAAAAAAAATAAGTATTAGTGCACATCTGTTGCGTCAAGGTAGGCTGAAACTTGAGTGGCAACACATTCATAAGTAATTTAAATCGCAACAGCAGTAACAGCATCTGCTCTTTAAGAATAGATTGAAATTTACTACCTAAATTCAGCCACCTTATGCAATTGCCTTTAAGTCCCCAAGGCCAATGACAGGAAATACTAGAAATACGTTCTCACATTATAGCAAGTATATTTGAATATAGACTACTATCCTAGTAAGAATGTAAAATCTTAAACGTCCTTATGCACATAAAAAGGCTGTTAGGTAATTAATGTGTAGCCAACATATGGTTACATATGAACATATGGGTAAGTATATGTTGAGAAATTGTTCATGTAAGTTCTGTGCATGGAATCTTGTATTTATTTGTTTTAATGCCAGTATCAACCTCTCATGCCAACTAAATTTCAAGTCAAGTTATTGTTTATGTTCTAGTTACCTGAGTTTCTAGGAAATAATCTAGTGCCATTTATTTATGTGAATGTTATTCTTGGCTATGTGATCCCAAATTCCTATTTGCATTTTCTACGAAAAATACAAATGGCCAGGTATGAACCAACAAAACAAATTAAACAAATATACTTTGAAGTGATTTTCTACATAGTACCTTCATTAAGAAAAAAAAATACTTAGTGCCCAGGACTAGTACAGTTGCATTTGGTTGTACAGTAGATATGCACTGACTTATTTCCACTGAAACATTTATATTTCAATATCTAAAAAGGATGTTTTTTGGCCTAAATTCCCTGAGTAAATCTTAAAAAAATAAAAAATATTCAAACTTTTCTATTTTGGCCATGATATCAATTCATAATGAATAGGTCCATAAACCTGTGCATTAGAACAATAATGACCGATCAGGTTTCAATGGATGCAATACTTTTCCCCTGCAATTCTACACAGCAGAGCATTCAGCTTGGTCAAGCTCTCAGTGGTAAAAAAAGGTTTTGATATCGCTGATGCATAAAAATGCAATCCAAGTGACCATACAAAAACCCTGGGCTCCATCAGAGCCTAATAGTTCATTTACTGCTTTAGACCTGAAGACTTTGAAATTTGCCTTCCACCAGCCTACAGACACAGCTGTAATAGCTCAGGATAAATACTGACAAATGGGAAGATCGGGAGACGTAGGCCATGGGACTCATGGTGTTGATCTTTTAAGACCCTCAATGCTCCTGGAAGCACTAGAGATCTCTGCTGCAGCTCTTTGTACACTGTCTTCTGAATTGACAGAATGCAATCTAAAACAAGCCGTGCTATCAAGTTTGGAACAGGACAGTTTCTTTCAAATCCAGCAGTTTCCTAGGAGTGTCAGTGGGTGTGCAATAGATACTGATCTATATTTACACGGCATATTTAATGGGGGGGATGCTGAGACCACTGGATGATAGCTAGTATTACATGTCAACCACCGCCATGCATTTACTGGCTGTGATGTACCTTGCTGCCCTGTAGTATGGAAATGTCTGTGCACTTATCCTGTGTATAACCAGAAAAAAATAATATTATTGCACATCAGTTACCTTTGCTTGAATCTTGGGTGGGAACACATTCATAAGTAATCAATTAGCAGTGGCAGTAATATCATCTACTATTAAACAAAGGGAAAAAGAATATTAGTTTTTTAATGCTGCTACCTAAATATAGCCACACCAGGGACCTGCCTGTTGTGGGAAATAGGGGCCAATGCCAGAGACCATATTTTTATGTGAGCTAATTTTCTAAAAATAATTTGTCACATTATAGCATGTATATTTGCATATGTGCTACTATTCTAATAAGAATCTTAAATCTTAAAAGTCTTTTGGTACATAAGAGGGCTGTTGTTTAATCAATGTGTGGCCAACTTAATAGCTGAACATTTGGGTGAGTACATGTTGAGATTATCAAATACTGAAGTCTTAAATGTAAGCTAAACCAAGACAGACTGATTTATACATAAGGAAGAAATGTTACTATTTAATCCAGTGCAAGAAATTGTTCGTGTATGTATTGCACAAGTAAAGCATGTTTCTATTTATTTGTTTTAAATGTCAGTTTCAGCCTAACATGCCAACTGGGTTAAAAGTCAATCTGAATACTTGATTCTTTCATAAACCTGTTATTGTTTATGTAATAGTTCACTCAGTTTCTAGGAAATAATGTAATGATATATTTGTGTGAAAGTTGTTCTTGACTATGTTATCCCAAATTCCTACTTAAAGGGTATTCCCAATTCTCTAACTGGGTATAAGACTATGGGCCACAGGTATGAAACTGTTTAGGTCTAAAACTCACTCTTATGACCATAGTAACCATACATGTGGCCCTATGAGTTTTCTAAATTGGACAACCCCCTTAACACATATAGCTGACATCCAGGACTTGTACAGTGCAGGAGACCTGTAGAAAAATCACATAGTACAGAATATGCCTATCTCATGTTTTTTTTTAAGTAAGATATTTGTAGAGGTGTCAATGTTAAAGATTTTTTTTTCTGATACTCCAATAAATCAATCCTATTTTATAATGCCATTCTGGCCATGATTGTAATTAATAATAACTGGGTCCACCAACTTGTGCAACAGACCAGTCCATGACAGATCTGGTTTCGATGGATGCTTTACTTATGCCCCGCAAGTGCCAGCTTGCTCATGTTGTCAGAGGTAACAAGGGCTTCGATATTGCTTTTTCTGAAAAAGCATTTTCTTAGGAACATACAAGAACCATGTGCTCCATCAGAGCATAATAGTTCATGTACTGATTTAGATCTTGACCGATGGACACTATGATAAATGTGATACACTGTAAGTCTACTGTAGTCTTACTTTACACTGTCTACAAGTTAGACAGTATTGATAGATCTGCCGCACTGGTTATTGAATCTGTACATATTGCTGTAAGGAAAAATCAACACTGTATTTCTGCTTTGATTACCAATAAATGGACCTTATTTATCAAAACTTTCTAACAACGCTTTTACTCACGTAAATTTAAGTGCCTTGTCAATTCTTGAGCCCCATAGAAGCAATTGTGGAGCATATTTTCAGTGTGTAAATGCTGCAAAATAAGCTCCACACTTTTGACAATATGCTTCAGAATACACTTCAACCTTTAATCAGCCGGTTTTTGAAGCAGTTTTCAAATTTACACTTTAAATTACACCATGTGACCATACCCTTAGACAGTTTTGATAAATGAGGCCTAATGTGTTCTGGATGTTTTCTACAATTATAGATAAACACAATCCAAGTAAGCCAATAACACCAACAGTTGTACCATTTATGTCTTTTGTAGAGCACACGTATGAACTTCCAAAGTACTAGAAGAAAAAAGTAACCCTTAAATCTAATAAACTGTAGATCCCACTTTAGCAGTAACCCATTAACTCAATTGCATTCTGTAGCTGCAAATAAGATTTGCACAATGCTGAGAAGAAATTTTGGACCATTGCTATCAATAAATGTGTTTCAGTTCATCTGTATTTCTGGGATGGCAGTACTCCAAATCACAATCTTTTGCTTATTTAAATATTGTTTAGTTCATTTACTTGGGTGATTTGGGTCATTGTCTTGTATAACCCAATATCACTTTAGCTTAAAGGGGTTGTCTTCCTACAGACATTGATGGCATATTGCTAGAATATGCCATCTATGTCTGATAGGTTCAGGTCACACCTCTGGGTCCCGCACCTATCTCTTAAGCCCCGAAAACCTCAGTTTTGAACGGAGTGCAGGTGGGGAGTCTTCCATAAACATAAATGGAAGTTACAAGTTAAGCCAAGCATCACCACTCGGCTAAACTCGTAATTTCCATTCATGTCTATGGGAGAGTTCCAACCACCTCTTCATTCAGAACGAAGAGGTTTTGAGGCTCGTTCAAGAGCACAATGAAGTATTCACCTGGCAGCGCAAATTACCCAAACAGGGCACTCCTCATTCCATCCTAAAAATGAAAAACAGAGACGTAATATAAGGTTCTCAGAAGTTGATGCCTCAACTGACAACTTGTTTCTCAATACTACAGGGGACATAGCTGACGTTTTGGAAAATAGATCTCTTGGTGCATCTGGAGGTAGGAGATAACCAAAGCATGATTTACATAGTTCAAGAGATGATCTTTTTAAATGGGATCTCCTGAGGATGATGTACAAAAATTTAAAAAAGAAGGGTGGACAAGAAACATAGAAAAAAAATTCCTTGGATTCTACAGGGTCAGAAAAATCATGAACAGTTGTGAACCTCTTGAGCCAAATATTGACAACAGATCAACTTGCGGTTCTGTCCAAAAGACTTGGATTTTCACCTACCAGCACCTTTCAAGTTTTTGACACTCTTTTGGATGTAAACAAGTTTGTGAGACTCAAATCTTAATAATCATTTTTCTCTACAGGTTCAACAGGATGCTACAACCAATCAGATGAACACTGTACATTTAGATGATGATGATCTCTCTACCCAGACATAAATTGGGAAACTGAAACCTGTGGCTCTCATAAAGGAAACAGGTTTTTGTCCATAACTAAAGATAATTACATTTCCCAACTGGTGCAGGAGCCGACTAGAGGAAAGGTCCTTCAAGATTTAATATTGACTAATACACCTGACAGAGTAACAAAGGTTCAAGTCGGGGGGCACCTAGGGAATAGTGACCACAATATAGTAAATTTCCATTTATCTTTCAATAGAGCATTTTGTCAAGGAGCCACAAAAAAATTAATTTCAGGAAGGCTAATTTAATCTGCTTAGAGAGGCCCTAAAACGCATTGACTGGGAAAAGGTGTTTAAAAATAAAAGAACAGATAATAAATGGGAGATCTATAAAAACATCTTTAGCACCCACTGTTAGAGGTACATACCTTATGGAAATAAAATGATTGGAAACAGGAAAAAAACAATGTGGATCAACATTGCAATGCAATTTTCTGAAGCTTGCTAATAGTCTACATACAGATAGCCTTGTCATCTCCATTTTTAATTTTTTCCAAAAGTGCACAAAGGCATGTTTTCCACCACTGTTTCGTCTTATAGTTTCTGGAATTAATTATCTTAATGAAAAATTGGACCAGTGGGTACATTTTCAATCCAGGCTCTAGTCTCCCATATCCCAGGTTACATTAGAGATACAAAACATCTAATAACCTTTGTAGAAAATCTAACATGGGGGGACCGCAAGAGGTGGCTGTCTTGCGATCAAGCTCTACAGGTCCTGAAATATTTTTTGAAATTATATAGCAGGTATACTACCAGCAAACAATTGTTTCTGATGAAAGCTGTACATTATCTGCTAAAACATAATTATTTTTCATTTAACCATTAATTTTTTTTATAGCAACAAGGAGCTTCTATAGGCATCTGCATATATCTGTCTTTGCCGAATATTTTTGTGGCACTATGGGAGCAGCATTTCTTTTTCACAGACAGTAATCCATTTATCTCTCACATCAGGTGGTATGGTAGCTATATTGATGACCTGCTCCTGGGGTGGGAGGGAAGTGAGTTGCATTCCCAATCTTTGCTAGCATACATTAATAATACCGCTATAAACTTCAAATTTCATTTTCAGCTTGAACAAAAAGAAATCAATTTTCTAGATAACACTTTGATTAGAGATCTTACGCTGGGGGTCGTAGTCACTCCTTCAAGAAAACTAACTGCTAGAAATTCCACACTTCTAGCCAGTTCATGCAGCCCCAAAAAACACGTTATCGTCAACATACCTTATGGGGAGCTGGTGCGTATGAGAAGAAATTGCACGACCAACACCTCCCTCCCCTTGTTTGAGAAGGAGGTATGCAATAGACTTAAATCAAGAGCTTATTTTGATAATTTTCTTCAAGCAGCTAGAACAAGAATGATTACTGTGAATAGAAAGAAACTTTTATGCATTGATAGAAAGAGTGACAGTTAGAAATAGTAGCGGTTCACATAACATTACATTCTCTATTACATACAGCCCACAGTTTGTACAAATCGTGCCCATAGTCAAAAAAAATCTACCTCTTTTGTCTGTCACCAAGGAGTTACAACTCCTTCTTCAGACTGGTCTAAGATTTGTGTCACGTCACAAATCTACATTAGGGTCCATTCTGTCCCCAAATTCTGTGGACCGACATCCTAGAAAAGACTGTACATGGCTAAATACTAAAGGGTTCTACAAATGCGGCCATAAACAATGTACAGCATGTCATTACACCAAAAACACTAGTCCACTTTCACGTCCACTAGTAAAATCTATACTATCAAAACTTACTGTACCTAAATTGTAGTAGCAAGTTTGTTGTATGTCTCATAACTTACAATATGTGCAATGTCCAGAATGTGGTATGCACGATGGGCTTGCTCAAGATTTGCATCAGGAGACAGATGCAACACATAGTGATTGTTTCAGATCCTCCATGGTATCCTGTCATTTTCAACAAAAACACTCAGGCGATGTAAGCACTTTTTCACTCATTCATATTGAAAAGCTTACTAAATCTAGGAAGGGGGGCGATCTACAAAAAAAAAACTAATAAGCCAGGAGTCTAGATATTTGACCTAAGTACCTGGATTTTCAATGATTTAAGCATTAAAGAGAACCTGTCACATAGTTTTTGCCCCCCTGACTGAGGACAGAACAAGGTAGTGTCAGACCTGCTGTTTCCAGTGCTGTGTCCCTTATTCTGTAAGATGCTGTAGTTTTCGTGTATTTAATGCTCAAATCTGCAGTTTTCAGCCAGAAGAGTCATTCGAAGAGTCCTTCAGAGAGTCAGTTTTTTTCAAACCCGGCCAATCGGAGGCTAGCCCCGCCCACCTCAACTGACAAACCTATTACTTTGAATAGGTAGAAACATGTGAATAACTGTCAGTGGGCGGGACTAGCCTTTGGTGGGCGGGGCTAACACCTACTCATGAATAAGATTTAAGGGGTAAATGCTCTAAAACTGCTGCATCTTACAGAATAAGGGGCACAGTGCAGGGGACAGCATGTCTGACACTAGCTTGTGCTGCCCTCAGCAAGGGGGGCACAACCTATGTGACAGGTTCCCTTTAAGCAAGATATAGCTTATCAGTATTAAATGCAGACATATTTAATACTGATAAGCTATATCTTGTCTAACTAATGTATGTGCAATTATGTTTTTATAATTATACTCACTTTTGTATAACTCGCAGACAGTAACAAACATCTTACATAACGATCCCAGTGACTGGCAGTTCTATTTCTCTCTCCTATTGGTCACACACATACACGTGGTATCCACAGGTGTCTTAAAGGCTCTTACTTTGTACTGTACGTTCATGTTACGAGTAAGGACATTCTTGTCTGAAATGCGTCAGTGGTAATGATGTACATAAGCGTTATCTAATTTTTACTTTGTCTTGAGGATTGGACTTTTTAATCTATTTCAATAAAGAATACTTTTTATCCGTTTATCCTGTGCTCCATACAACTGGACTCAATCAGGACAAGGGTGAGCTGATCCTTTGCTTTAATCTTTAGTGAAATTCATATAAGAAATAGGTCCGGGTCTCACCTCTGGGACCCGCACTTATCAGATATTAAAGGGGTTGTCTCATTACATCGATTCACCTTTCCCCTAGCCTTTTTTTTTAGTTTTCTTTTTTTGAATTCAAGGGGCGTATTTACTGGCTTTACAGTAACAAGCTGCTAGGACACCATCGTAGTATGGGGACAACACTGGCAGCCTATAAAGAGAGTCAAACAGGTCTGTACTATCCCTGTCTGTACCTGATCTAGGGCTGATGCGCCCAACAAAATAAAAATAGGGGGGACACGTTAATTGACACTATTGCAAGTGACTTGTTTTGCAAGATCTTTAAAAAAAAGTTTCCATGTTTTGATACCCCCCCTTTTTTAATGGCATATCCAAAATGAAATCCCATCGTTCTTATGATAACCCCTTTAAAATTTACATGTCCGGGCGGCCTTAGGTCAAACTCGGCAATTTTTCAAAATTTCCAAAATCTGATGGGATTTAAACATTTAAGGGTATGGCATGCATAGCATTCACGTAGACTGCACTCCATTCCAACAGGGAATTAATTCTTGTGATCACTGGGGTCCGGTTATTTGTGGGACCACCCTTTTAAGCTTTTATAACTCCTATTGCTTTCAATGTTTTAACCAAAATAAAGTAATGACATGTTTGCATTCAAATTTTATTGGGAGAAGTTGGGACCCATCCCCAGTTATGTGGAGAGTGGGTTTTGCAGTCTTTCAGGCTATGTTCACTAGGGAAATTTTCGGCCACATTTCGCGTGTATTTCCTCTAATACGGCGAGATACATCCAAAATTTATGGTAATCCTATTTCAGGAAAAATATTGATTACGCCTCCTCTCCCGCGCGTAAAAAATAGATGTACAATAAGTGACATGTCAATTATTCACGCCACTCTCATGCCGTGAGTAATGTATGTCTATGGGGCCGACGGCCTGCCGCCCCCCCCTCCCCACGCCTCGGGAGAATGCGCTGATCAGCATGAGCTCCCATATATCGTCGCAATATATCATGTGAACAAAGCCTTATGGATAAAATCCTTTTCAAATTCATTCTCCTGTGCACAAAAGGTCGACCTATGTACATTATTGGTTTCAAGTAATACATATGAGCACCTCGTGACAAATAATAAATCAACTGCAGTGAACAGTCACCCTGGGATGAACTACAATCACACTTCATGTCATCTGTCCTTTCTTTCCCATCGAATTTTTTCCCTTTCACTGGTCTTGTGTTCTGAGAATTTCATAAGTATAAACACCCATAAGAAAATTATAAACATTGATTGAATAATCTGTATTTAGATTTTAGTTAAAACAAAGGGCAGCGTAGTAAAGAAGTACCAGATTATAAACCAAAATGACTGGTTCTCTGTCTCAATATAGGTTGAGTAAATATCTCCCTTGTAATAATTTCAACACCGATTGCTAATTATATACTATATCTGATTTAAGTGGGTTATTGCTAAACTAAAATGACATTTCTGATCAAGCGTCACACCCTGCCTTTCTGTTTTATACCGCAGGCTGTTTGGAATCTCAACAAACATACTATCAACTTACAAATAATAAGGCTTCTATTATAATCGGGTCTAGCCTTTGTTTAGCAACTAAAGATGAGAGCTGACTGTTGGCCAGATCTGCGCATGTAGACCATGCAATTAGAAAAGGCAGACGCCAAAGAAATATTACATTTCATTTTGACTATTTTTTTTTAAGTATTCAAAAAGTGTCCCGCAGTCATAACACTCTAAGCCAGGAATCATTCAGATGAAAAAGGTTTGGGAAGGCGTTCAGTAAAATATTTTAAGTTACATGTCTGAAGTATTATTGGATTTTAGGTTTTACCATGGCTCCTTTTATGGGATCAAGAACGAGCTTTTTATAGATGTTTCAATGAAAAGTGTATATCTGTTTCCATAATTAGGTCTTTTGCTGTCAGATACATTCTGGACAAAGATTCCAGGAATGCAGTATCTACCGCCAAAGTATTAAGCTATTTTAACCAACTTTTATCCTTTTGTTACTGATTCCCAATGTGCTGTTGGTAGAAATATATGTTTATGTGACTCATGTGAGGACCTGATTGCCAGAAGTGTCTTAAATGTGAACTTCATAAGGCAGCACGTTTAGCTTAATTAATCATGTTTATGGTTGTTTAGAAATATGTTCATATATATAACATATAGTTTATCAAAATGGGATAACAGTGAAATCTTGCCAAAAGACCACAACTTTTATTAGACCACCTAGGCTAATAAATGGAAGATTTTTCTGTGACTGTGATCAAGTTTCAGTTTTGCTGTAAATATATTACACGGTTTTCCTGACTCGGTTGGGGGTCATGCCTATGGGACCACAAACTTATCCTAAGAATGAAGAGGTTTGTGAATGCTGCAAAAGAGGTTACATAAAAAAAAATTGGGGGAATTTTGTTTTTTGCTATTCCAACTTACAAACATTTTTTTTTCCAGTTTCTCAATAAATAATATGGCACATTAAATGGTGCCATGGTGTGGGTAAAAAAATTAAAACAGTAAAAATAGCTGTGTTGGGAAGAAACTAAAGGGGTCTCTCTGCTGACCAGTCACCCGTGTCATGCATTTTACATATTTATATAGTTTGTAAACCAGAAAAAAGGCATCCATCCAGTTCAGTCTATTATCCTATAGTGTTGATCCAGAGAAGGCAAATATCCAAAGAGGCCATAGCTAATTGTCCTCATTTAAGGCAAAAATTCCTTTCAGACTCCAATCTGACAGTCAGGAATGTTGCGTGATAATTTTTTCTGTCTTATGAGAATGGGCAAAGTGTTTTTGTGCCTTTTATGTTATAGCACTCCCAAGCGTACATGTTAGACTCAATAAAAAAGAAGGAAAACAAAGGGAAACTATACCAACTGACTGGAGGTACTTATAGACCTACCAAACTACTGAGGGGACCTATATATCTACAAACCCACTCGGGGTACCTATAGACTTACCCAACCTACTGGGGGATCTATATACCTACCAACCTACTAGGGAGGCCTATATACCTACCAACTTTCTGGCGACCTATATACCTATCAATCCACTAAGAGGACCTATATATCTACCAACCTACTGGTGAGCTTATATATCTACATACTGGGGGAACTATATACTTACCTACTTACTGGGTGAACCTATGTACCTACCTACTGGGGGCTCTACATACCTTCCTTGCTACTGAAAGTACCTACTGCCTACTTACTGGGCTGGCCTAAATGCCAACCAGCCTTCTTTTGTGTGGTGGACTATACACCTACCTACTGAGGAGACATATATACCTACATTGCTACCATTGAGGACTATATAAAATACCTAAAGGGGGCCCAACACATCTGTCTACCTATTGAAGGTGCCTATATCCCTCGATACCAACCAAGTGCACCTATATACCTCCCTACTAATGGGACCTATATACCTACCTACCAGGGGGATACCTACTGTGGGAGCTATATAACTACCCAACTAATGAGAGGCCCAATATACCTGCACACTCGGCGGGAATCTATGTACCTCCCTATTTAGTGGGAACCTATGTAGGAATGATGGGTGACTCCCATGCCTCACAGCAGGCAACCAGCTTTCCTATCATAGGAAAGCGGGTTGCTGTGGGGGATGGGTTGTAACTATGCTTTCCTATATACGCCCCCATTAGGTTGGGCGATATATTCATCCCCTCTCACCCCCCAGGAAGTAGGTAGGTATATAGGTGCTGGAAAAGTAAGAATACTAAATTTTTTGTGTGGTAAATTCTGCAGAGATGAGTGATGGCAATGAGAAGTCATCATGGTTGTCTGGGCCAGATGGAGAAGAAAAAGGAAAGTGAATGACTTATCAGAGAACGTGAGCACCTACATACAACTACCGTAATAGTCACATGAGGTGGTCATATTTGTTCATGGTCTGGAAGTATTATTTGGCTCTTTAGTATTAATACTATTGAGTCTTGGTATTGTAGGATTTTTTTACTAAAAATGTGTAAACCCACCCCTATTGAGCAAAACATAACACAGAAGGCCCATACCCTGGTTGTTTTAGGACCTTAGCAACGCCGCTGGTCTAATCTCTATGTTTACAAATTGATGTGGATGTCACAAATGGCTAATAAATGTGTCCCACTATTTTTGAGCAAAAGGCACCAGAAAAAGATTAGCAAATCCACCGATTAATGTGGGCCTCATTGATTGGCAAATCTACAAAGGCAAATCTACAGTGGATTTCAATCTGGGTGGAATCACGTTACTGTGTCTCCAGCACCATTTAAAGTGGCATTGGGATAGTTAACTCCATTGCTTGTATAGTTAGTGTTCAGCCAAGTACAATTTATGTTCCATTTTTATCTAAACTATAAAAGGCTGTTTTCTTTTCTTGATGCAAAAATAAACAGACAAGCCATTTTGGCTTTATCCAGCATGTTAGGCTATGTCTACACTGCAGTGGACAAAAAACGACCTGAAAACGAATTACTAAAAACGTTCATGAAACTGAGTTTTCTTCCACTGCCTGTCAAAAGCAGCTGAAAAAACGTCCATTTTTTGGATCATTTTCGTTTTTTTTGGAGCGTTTTTTGAAGCGTTTTTTGAAGCATCTTTGCTCTGCTTTTTAATGTATGCATAAATTAAGCCATTGGATGTAAACTACACCCTACAGGCGGCGTTAGCCGGATTATAATCCTTCCAAAATCACTGTACCATTTTTGGAGCAGAGTGATACCTTATGTAGTCGCCGACACTCTTATAAAAATTTTGCACCAAAATCGTAAAAACCCAAAATCCACAAAAACCCATATCTTTGGCATACAGCAAGATAACTTATTAGCATCAAAATCTGTAAAGAAAAGGATTTTGTGCCAAAATCCCCCCAAAAAAGCATTATTGCGCCAAATTCCATGAAAAAAAAATATTTTTAAATGTCAGAAGCGAGATCACTTTTTTTTGCGCCAAAAATTTTAAAAAAATTATTTTTTGTCCAAAAAACGTAAACCGATTCTTTTGCCCAAAACCGTAAAAAAAAAACTTATTTTGGTGTCAGGGCGACAAAAAAATTTTTATGCCAAAAATCTTTAAAAAAAAAAAATTTTAGTGCCAAAAAAAAAAAAAAAACGGATTCTTGCGCCAAAATCCTAAAAAAAAAAAAAATATTTTTTGGCGTCAGAAGCGAGATAACGTTATTACGGCAAAATCTTAAAAAAAAAAATTTTTTTTAGTGGGCCAAAAAAAAAAGAAAAAAAATTATTTTAATCGCAAAACCGTAAAAAAAAACGTATTTTGGGCCCTCAGAGGGCGAGATAACGTTATTAGCGCCAAAATCGTAAAAAAATTTTTTTTAGTGCCAAAAACGTAAGAAAAAAAGGATTTCTTGCGCCCAAAATCCATCAAAAACGTACTTTCGGCGTCAGCATCGAGAGAACGTTATTAGCGGCACAATCTGCAAAAAAATTATTTTACTGCCACACAACGTAAAAAAATGGATTCTTGCGGCAAACTCCATAAAAAAACGTAATTTTGGCGTCAGAGGCGAGATAATGTTATTAGCGCCAAAATCTGTAAAAAAAAAATTATTTTAGTGCCAAAAAACGTAAAAAAACGGATTCTTGCGCAAATCCGTAAAAAACTTATTTTCAGCGTCAGTAGCGAGATAACTTTATTAGCGCCAAAATATGTTTAGAAAAGGATTTTAGCATCAAAATCTGTAAAAAACGTATTTTTTAGCAAAAAAAATATGAATTGCACAAAAATCGTTAGCGGCCAAAGCATGATCATTTTATTACAAAAGGTACAGACAAGGACACATCAGACACTTGTATGCAAATTTGATAAGGATTAACCTTTGTTACCACCCATTATACTGTAGGTGTAACTTGGGTCTCTGGGAGGGTTTTCATTGAAAAAATCGCGGCAAAAAAACCGAAACGCCCAAAACGCGCAAAAAGACGTCCGGGCGCTTTCCATAGACTCCTGTAGTAAATTTTCTGCCCGGCTCTGGCGCTTTTTAGAACATGTTGCAAAATACGACCAGTGAAAAAAATGAGCAGAAAAAAGAAGCTCCGTGTAGACAGCGGGACGTTTTTACCTTAGAGTCTATGGGAGATGATTACAGTCGTTTTTCCAGCATTTTTAGAAAACGAAAAACGCTGAAAAAACTGACGTTTTTCTGTGCAGTGTAGACATAGCCTTACTGGTTATATCTTTTTTGAGCCCAATATACCTACCTCACTTGATGCTAATAACCCACATGACCCCCTGACATAATAGATAATAGCACAACATACCTCCCAACTTTTAGAGATTGCAAAGAGGGACACATCAGGCCACGCCTCTAACTATGCCTAAACACATACATGGCAATTTTTTAGATGGACACATTTTCAGGATTGCATTGTATCCAATGATGAAATATTAAGTAAATTGTGTTGTAATATACAGCAAGGAAGCAAACAGATACTTTTTAAAGAAAAGTCGGTCTAGTGACGCAAATCTAGTTCCGAAATGAAAAAGAGGGACATTTATAGAGCTAAGAGGGACAGAGGGACAAGGGTTAAAAATAGGGACTCCCTCCAAAATAGGGACACTTGGGAGGTATGGCACAATCTGCAATTCTGTTTTGTACTCTAAACTGTTTAGCATTGGTTAGATACAGTGATTTCTGAAAAAGTAATAGAAAGTGTGGTTTTATCTCTGCTGTGCTCCATAAGACAATGAAGTATATGTTTACCCACTCATAACATTTAGGGTTTCCAGAATGACATCATTATCAACGGCTGCAAGGGCTCAAGAAGCAGTATCGAATACTCTGAGAGATAAGTTATGCAATGCCACCCACACCACATTCCATACATCATAGCTCCCAGTACAGGGTATCTCCCATGATACATGGTCTTTAGTATAACTGAAAGCAACGAGATAGGCTTACAATCATATCTTAGGTTTGCAAGGATAAATACATGAATGGAAAGATGAATCTAGTTTTTATTACTGAATATGGATGATAATATATGTAGAAGCTTATATATTTGTGATCAGAATTATTCATTCAAGGCCCCTGCTGAAACATCTAAAGGACTGATGGAATTTTAAAATATGCATAATAGACTGTATAAATACTGTAACAGTTATAATGGTTGGCTTGTTAGATACATACTAATTCCATGGTTTTGCTTGTTGGGTGTCTTCTAAATTTGTATTGTGACCACCATCAAAATCGCAAAATTGCATCATTGATTATTGAATAATGGTTGGGTTGGCAACTACTTGTTGGTATCTACTACGTAGATTTAAACCACAAGAAGATATTTCCCACCTACTGTAATATGTTGCAGCAAAAGAAATTCAGGGAAACATGTAGTTCATCATTTTCATAAGGCCCAACATGGCATCTCTAGGCTACGATGGTTCATCCTAAAAAAATTTGATGTAACATGATTTGCGTTTACCACAACGTTTACAGAGAGGGGGCAGCAGGATATTGAATCTCATATCCATCCCCACGGGGTTAAAAATGAGAACCCTTAATTAAAAGACTCTCCTGTGATATCTACGTTCTAGTTTTTTTAGGTTTATTTACACAGCAAAACCGTAAGTTAAAATACTTTTGGAAATCCCATGGTATCTTAACATTGCCGCACCAGTTTTGGCGGGGTTTTTTTTTCCAAAAAAATGGGTCGAATTTTCCCCCACCCTTTTCCCCAACCCCGGCCCAAAAAAACCAAAAACGGCAGGTAAACAATTTCTCCCCCCACCCGGAAAGCTGTTTGACGCAAGT
The DNA here is from genome assembly GCA_025379985.1 of Phyllomedusa bahiana. Lineage (NCBI taxonomy): Eukaryota > Metazoa > Chordata > Amphibia > Anura > Hylidae > Phyllomedusa > Phyllomedusa bahiana. The sequence continues at coordinate 33,999 of JAODAL010016063.1, forward strand.
TTTTTTAACTGTCAAGGGGGGCGGGACAGTCGGATTTTTTGGCCAAATTAAAATTAAAACCCCAAACCTTAAAAATGTCCTAAAAAATGCCTTAAAAAAAAACTCTTTTCGGTTTCACCTTGTTTTAATGAGTTTTTTTATAATGTTTAATATGCAGTTGATGACTGTAAATTTTAAAGACCATCGGGTTTCCCATATTTCATGCTTTTAAAAAGAAAACTTCAGTTCGAAATTCCACAGGGGTGCACTGGCCCATTGGAGACTGCTTCCCCCCTTCTTTTTATTGGAAACACTTTGGGCTTTTTTGAATTTTAGTAAGTTTCAGGTTTGGGGAGCTACTGCCAATTCCCCCTATGCACGCTATACGCAAGAAATTTTTAAAGTGTGTGTTTATACTTTGGATTTTTTTAAACTTTTAAAAAATATGTATGCATTGGATTAAAAAAATTTAGTTTGCTACAAACAGTATGGTAATTGCGCCAGATTTTTTGGCTTTGGATAACCCTGTACTTGCAGGTAGTTCACACGGGATAATTCGGCACTATTTCACTGCTATTTGGGTCTAATACGGCGAATGCGCCCGAAATTAACGGAATCCATAGTTCTTTAAAAAAACTATGGGTTACCCCCCTCTTCGCTCGACAATACGATTTGTTTTACGCCGGGGAAAAAAGGGGGGCAGTCAATTAAAACGCAAAACGCCCCAGTAATGAATGTCTATGGGGGGCCCGGGCGCGTATTAGCGTGGCCCCCAGACACACAATGTAAATGCGGGGCGTACTTTCAAAAATTCAACCCCCACCACCCATCCCCGCAAAAAATCAAAACCTTTTCCCCCCCCTTTTACCGTTTCCCCTTTTCCCCGACCCTGTTTTTTTTTTTTTTTTTTTTTTTTTTTTTTTTTTTTTTTTTTTTTTTTTTTTTTTTTTTTTTATTTTTTTTTTTTTTTTTTTTTTTTTTTTTTTTTTTTTTTTTTTTTTTTTTTTTTTTTTTTTTTTTTTTTTTTTTTTTTTTTTTTTTTTTTTTTTTTTTTTTTTTTTTTTTTTTTTTTTTTTTTTTTTTTTTTTTTTTTAAAAACAACACCACAGTTTTTAACCCGTTGGGGCCGGTACATGGAATTTTTGGTTTAAAACGAAAACCTTTAAAAAACTTGCCCGAAAAAGCCAAAAAAAATTTAAAGGGTTTCACCAATTGATAGTTTAAACATGTGACGGGAAATAAAGAATTTTTACCGAAAAAAAACTTTGGTCAAAAGGAATTGGTGGATTGGATCACTCCCTTTCTTGGCCTTGGACAGGGAAATTTTATAATGGTTAAGACCCAACCCTTCAACCCTTATAGAATTTATTACCCCGTGTTTTGTTTGATACTTTTGGTTTTAAGGGTTTAAAAAAAACTAATGAATGCATATGGTGTAAAAACCAACCCCCACCTACCAGAAGGTGAGAGCCAAAGCTTGGTAAAGGCAGTCTTGGAAAAACAAGGGATAAACCTATGGATTTAACCTAAGATTATAAAAAGAAATGGATTAAGTCCCTGCAGATGCTTTGAAGCGCGAAATAAAAGTTCTCTAGAAATCTGAAAGAAATGATCCTAAAAGGGTGTTCATTTAAAAAAGTCTTGTTAAGCCCGAAAAACACATTTTTTAATTTTTGGGTTTTTTAAATGCAATCACTTTATAATTTTTTAAATTCTTACTTTCGTTCTCCGGAAACGCCTATTTGCAGTTTAAACACAGAAGAGCTTTACGGGGTCAGCAGGAACTTGAAGAACAGTCCCTCATCTATTGGAAGAGTTTTATCCCTGTGACTCCAAATTCCCCTTGAGGGAGGTTGAAAGGTGAGCTGTTATGGACATCCACTGTGATTGGATCCTGTGGTTACTATTACACTGGTGTTCCTTCAGTTTGACCCTCTTTGTGCTGATAATAGCGACAATGAGAATCTTTTGTTCAGAACAGGGAAATGCAATTATTAGGCTTATGGCAAAGAAAACTGCAGGACTTAAGAAAATTATTAAAAAATATTGAAAGTTTATATGGAAAATTAAAAAAAAAAACCCCATAACCAAAAAATTCTTAAAAATTGTTGACATAAAAATATGAGTTAAACAAAGTCATTTTTGATGACACATTCCCTTTTAAACTTTTGGTTTTCTATATGACTAGTGTTGGAATAGCTGAGCGAACCATGCAGAACTTTGTATAGGAAACACTAATTTTCACTGCTGTTGGAAAAAGTGTGGTTACAGTTAGAGACAGTCATTAACATTGGGTAGAAATGAACATTAGAACATGCAGAAGAAGGATCTTAAAGATAAGCACATAGCAGTAGGGTGCTCATTATTTTATTGCAGTTGGATTAAATAAAATGTTTGTGCCTGTAGGATAAGACTTTAAGCAGAATCTGGTTGAATTATAGGGTGATTTGAGGAATCTTTTATTTTATTAGCTTGTATGTTTCTAGGAAAGCTGTACACAACCAGTGGGCGACCTTATACGTTTCCTTAGAATTAAATTGAAATAATCCCAGATTAATTCCACAGAGCTGTAACAGGTGTTGGCAGAAAGCCTTTGGAAGGAAATCATCAATTTTTATTTATGAGAACTGAAACTTTAATCAAGATAGTCACTGATTGCTCATTTTCTACTGAGCAAAGCACATATTTGAGTAAAATGATACCAAGCAGGAGCTTTTCCTCTAATGATATGCATTAAATGAGATCTACATTGACATTTAGAGACTTGTAAATATCCATTTCTTCATTGCTCATGATTATAACCATTATATTTCATTACCCTGTATTGCAAGGATACTAACATATTTCAAAGCAAAACTGCAACTAGAAGGGGCCTTTACACTCAACAGACTTCTTGCGTTTAATAGCCATTTTCTTTTAATTTAGTTTTACCAAAACATTATACAGCTGGCTAAAATGAAAAGGCTTTAATCTCACTGAGACGTTAATAGCAGTGTTGTTGCATGATATCCCAGAAACAAGGGAGCATCCTCTATGTCTAGAGGAAAAAAGGTTCATATACAAGCATAGAAATTTCTATGGAAATTTCTGCTAAAGGACCTTGTTACGGTGAACTGATTAAAAGAGTTCAAAAAGGGCCTGGATACATTTCTGGAGTATAATAACACTTAATTACAAGTAATAGTGAGTAGATTTCTGGAGAAGTGTCGTTGATCCAGGAATTTATTGTGATTGTCAGATTTGGGGTCAGGAACGATTATTTTTCCCCAAGATAAAAATAATTGGCTTCTATCTCACAGGATTTTTTGTCTTCCTCTGGATCAACACTGCCTAATAGGCAAAACTGGATGGATGGATGTCTTTTTCTAACCCTTACAAACTATAGGCAACATGTATGAACGGGGCTGCACGGGGTGTACTTTGAGCCAAAAAGAATGTATGAACAGGTGCACTCCAAACTTTGGCGCAATAAGTGCCTTTATAATCCACCAAAGACACTTTTTAATGCGCAAAAAAATTGGAGCGTTTTGGAGGTGTGTCGCACCACATTCATAGAAGTAGACACATTTATGATTCCAAACCTAGGCGCAGAACAGTTAGAACAGCCTGACCAGGTTAAGGGTGGTCTACCTGAGCCTGAGTTGTCGTATTGGCACTACACTGCACCTGTATGTATGACCTGCAGAAGAACAGGTTCATACATTCTGGCGCAGTCTATACTGCGTTAAAGTGATTTAAAAATGGCCTGTCAGCTCCAGGATTCATACATGTCGTCCTATGTAACTATGTTATGATCTGATGGTACAATCAGGAGCGTTGCTAGGGTACCAAAACATCCGGGGCCCGGGCCTTCTGTGTTAAGTTTTGCTCAGTAGGGCTGGGTTCACACAGCATTTTTTATACCACATTGTAAACTGTGGCATGTGTTTTTACAGAGAAAAAACTTCTGTTCCTGTCACTAATTTTCTGCATATTCCACATTGATCCTGCCCATCTCCTCAGCAGTCACTGTATAATGAAAATCAGCGATAACAACTTTGCTTTTTCAAAATTGCTCACCTCCATATGACAATGCAATACCTTATACAGTAGATAACAGTCACCAAAAAATACACCTATACATGGAGCAAATATACCAGGCAAATGATTGTTACTAAATAAAAAACTGCAAAACCAAGACGCAAAACGATTACTACATAAGGATCAAATAATACTGCCAGACCATGGCCAAATGCAACCACCACATGTGACTATCAGTTGTACACAGGCTCTGAAGACATATTAACGCCATACAGGGACCATATAGTGGTAGAAACTAGTTGTATGTAGGCTCTGCAGACTGTATATTACCTTTTTTCTGATCAGATTCGTTCACTTTCCCTTTTCTTCTCCATCCCGTTCACACCTTCATGCCGATTTCTCCCGGCCAATATTCGTCCCTGCAGATTTGGACACAAATATCTTAGACTCCTCACATTTCCAGCAACTCCTTACTTATAGGTATATAAGGTATATAAGTCCCCTCAGTTAGGTAGGTGTATAGGTCCCCTCAGATAGGAAGCTATATAGGTCCCCTCAGTTAGGCAGGCATATAGATATGTCCCCACAGTTACACAGGTATATAGATATGCCCCCTCAGTCAGGTATATATATATATGTGTGTTTCCTCAGGCAGGCAGGTGTGTATGTGTATATATATATATATATATATATATATATATATATATATATATATATATATATATATATATGTCCCCTCAGGCAGGCAGGTATATAATATGGGTCCCCTCAGGCAGGCAGGTGTATAGATATAGGGTTCCCCGGAGGCAGGCAGGTATGTAGATATAGGGTCACTCTCAGGCAGGTAGGTATATAGATATAGGGTCACTCTCAGGCAGATATATAGATATATGGTTACTCTCAGGCAGGCAAGTATATAGAAATAGGGTCACTCTCTGGCAGGTATATAAATATAGGGTCACTCTCAGGCATGAATATAGATAGATATAGTGTCAATCTCAGGCAGGTATATAGATAGATATAGGGTCCCTCTCTGGCAGGTATATAAATATAGGGTCACTCTCAGGCAGGTAAATAGAGGGTTACTCTCAGGCAAGCAGGTATATAGATATAGGTCACTCTCAGGCAGGTATATAGATATAGGGTCACTCTCAGGCATGAATATAGATAGATATAGGGTCACTCTCAGGCAGGTATAGAGATATATTGTCACTCTCAGGCAGGTCTGTAGATATAGGGTTACTCAGGCAGGCAGGTATATAAATATAGGGTCACTCTCAGGCAGGAAAATAGATAGAGGGTTACTCTCTCTCAAGCAGGTCTGTAGATATAGGGTCACTCTCAGGCAGGTCTATAGATATAGGGTTACTCTGAGGTAGGCAGGTATATAGATATATTGTCACTCTCTGGCAGGTCTATAGATATAGGGTTACTCTCAGGCAGGCAGATATATAAATATAGGGTCACTCTCAGGCAGGTAAATAGATAGATATAGAGTCACTCTCTGGCAGGTATATAGATATAGGGTTCCCCCTAAGGCATTTATATAGATATATATATATAGGGTCACTCTCAGGCAGGTATATATATGTTTCCTCACACAGGTAACAACCATTAAAAATAACAACATTAATACTCACCTTACCTCCCTCATCCAAGCGCACTCCTCTTCAGTCCGACACTAGCAGCGTGACGTCATCAGGCCGCCAGCGCTGGGACGCTCCTCCAGCAGCTCCCTGGCTGCACAGCATATGATGGGTTGTGCGGCCGAAGAGAGGCTGCTGCGCGATGAGGTAACTACATTGCGCCGCTGCCCAGCTTAGCACCGCGGGGCTGGCCCTAAGCACTGTGTCAGACCGGGAGCCAGTTCGACACTGTCTGCAGAAGCCCTCAGCTGTATGTACATCCAGCATACGCACATACAGCTGAAGAGACTGTCGGCGCTCCAGGCCCACAGCAGCCCTGGATAAAACTGACTAGCAACGCCCCTGGGTAAATATAGAACAATGCTACTGAAATACAAAAACACAGTGGGGAACATTTATAAAAACTGCCGCAAATAGATATTTTGTTTAAAATCAGTGGTGCACAAGATGAAGTCAGGAAGCCACTTGAGGCCTGCAAAAGCTCATCTGTGTGCTAATAGTTCAGAAATACACAGCTGTCAAATCATCAAAGCAAGGAGTTAAAGGTGGTGCATGTATTCTATCTTTTGGGCTTTGATTCAACTTTTCAAATAGTCTCCAAAAAAATGGGAATCTCACAAGAGAACAGAGAGAGTGACTATTGATCATTTATTTCTATTTTGCCATAGGCAAACTTAAACTCCTATCAGTTCTCAATCTATAAAACACTAAACGTAAAACTTTATTACGGTTATATAACAACTAACCTCTATACACCATATTTAAAAACCTGATTCAAACCTCTCAATTTTTCCCTTTCTACTCTGAAGGAATAACGCCTTTCTCTCTTATTCAAGCCTGATGGAACACCACCTATTAACAGAAAACCTTTATGTTCCAGTAATTATAACTTCTGTAATGGATCCCAAGCATCTCTTGGGCAGTATGCCCTATCTAATGGACATAAATATACAAGGTTTCCATGTGATACCCTATGAGTGGGTGACAATTGTAGACAGAGGTGAGAAATCACCATTTAAAACGTCATCCCTGACATCCCCAACATGTTTCACCAGCTAACGGGCTTCATCAGGGTTAGAGGTCCGGTCCCATGTGGTCTAAAGCTCATTCTAAGGAAATGGGCTTAGACCAATGGGACGGGACCTATAACCCCTGATGAAAGAGCCAGTTTAGCTGTTGAACATGTTGGGGAGGTCAGGCAATGACATTTGTTAAAATTGTTGATTCTCACCTCTGTCTACAAGTATGTCACACGTGGCAGAGGGTATCTGCTCACGGCGCACGGTCTTTCCGCCTTTGAAGCAGCAGAGGCACGGTTAGGGATTAATCCCTTATTCAGTTCAATACAAACCCTGGGTGAAGCCGGGTGATGGCTTAGGAGTGACAGATCAGATCCTATCAAGTCAGAGGGTGTGTCACACTGGCCATAGGAGGGCCCGGAGCCGCACCAAATCGTTTTCTGTGGGGCGGCTCTGGGATTCCTCATTTTAAACTCCCTTCCTTTTCTTAGTCCTTGCCTGAGAAATGGTTTTCCCTCTTGTACTTCCCGTTTTCCTGTTGGTATTTGCTCTCCGATTTCTGACTCGGCTTGCTTCCTGACCCGCCTTTGCCTCCTGACTTTGTGCTGCGTCTGACAGTGTTTGGACCCCGGCTTGCTTTTGTGACTATTCTTTTGGCTTCCGTTTTTGCCTTATCGGTACCGTACTGTGACTGACCCGGTAATTGTTGAACTTTGTGTTTCCCTGACGGCCCCTGCTCTTAGCAGCGTAGGGGCTGTCGTCCAGTAGGGGTCTGCCGCTAGGGCAGTACGCAGTAGGCAGGGACAGTGGTGCGGTGGCAGTCAGGGCCACTGGCACCTCCTCTGACGTGACATTTTCTAGGCTGTATATTATGCTCCCCAGGTACATGAACCATGATGCGACTGGTGGAGCAGATGCAGGGACTTACCCAGTTAGTCCAAGACCTGGCCACTGAGGGTACTGCACCAAGAGACCTCCCAGGGTTACCCACAAGGTGGGAAACTCTCTGACATCGGCTTACCCCTTCGGGGGAAAACCCCCCATTCAGCTACCGATAGGTTTTCGGGAGTCAAGGAGGGCTTTCTGATTTGTAGGGAGGGTCGGTCGGCTGTATTTACGACTCCGCCCACGTACTCTGGTAATGAGGAGCAATGTATAGTGGGAATTGTCATGTCCTCTTTCCAAGGGTACCCCAGGAGTGGCATTTCACTACCCCCTGACTCACCAGAATTGTCTTCTGTAGATCCCCCCCTGATTTTTTTTTGTCTCTTGGGACTTCTCTTCGACGGACCCTGTTAGGGGGGCGGTGGTCCGAAACTCAACTCCACCTTAAGGTAGGGGTAAGAGGTACTGTAGAGGAGTACGCCTCCTGACTTTCGTCGCTGGTCGTTCCTTCGGGTGAGGAACGACCCAACCCTTAGGTGCCAGTTCGGGTAGGATTGCTGACAATGTTAAGGCAATGTTGGTGGCCTATCTTACTCCGGGCACTCTGGACGCTCCATCGTTTGCAGTCCGATTAGGATCAGATGGTTTTAGGGAGAGAGTCGGGAACAGACCATTTCTCCATTGCCCCGCCTTACTCAATACGCCGTTCTGCCACGCCTCAAATCCTTCAAGTTGTGGTTGATACCAGAGGGAGCCTATGCAGGTAGGGGGCCTCTTCTACAGGTACTGCCTGTGACCGCAGGCCTCAACGTCGCACCAGGGACTGTGCTTCTACTGTGGAGGAGTAAGGTCATGCATCAAAAGGAGGTCCTGGCCAGAAAACTCCAGCGCCTAGGTGGTGCGGGATAGTACTAGTGCGAACAGGTATTCCCTTTTGGTATCAAAACAAAGTGTTGTTGCAGTGAAAATATCATATTTTTCTTGTGTGAATCTGTGAGTGCTTTGTAGATCAGGATTGTTCCAATTTTGTGGACACCTCATGCTAAGCGTCTGGGCCCTTCCCTGGAGGCCTCTAAGCGGATCCCATGGGGTTGTGGGCTGGGGGGGACTATTGATTCTACCGTTGGCTAAGGGTTTATTCAGTTTTGCACCCCAGAACTTGAGGTGCTAGTTGGGTCTATGTTCAGGAGAAATGTTACATCTTTATCATGGAGGGCTTACCTTGATGTTGTTTGGGGTTGCCTGGCTCAGAGACACAACCCGTTATTGATTGGAGTTCTGGAGAATAATTAGGTGGGGAAAACAGTGTTTGACAAATGTCTCCCTATGGTTCTTGGTAGTGTTGAGCGATTTTTATCGACAAAGTTTAAATCGGCAAGGTTTTTATGGTGATCGAAATTTCCAGATCATGCGATAATTAAGGTTAAAATCTTGAGCATACTATTAAGATCGCGCCTTTTTCGGCGCTCTGTAATTTTGGCGGCCAGCAAATCAGATTACAGAATAGAGAAGGGATGAAATGTGTGTGCAGCGTCATGACCTGAGATGTTATGGTTGCGATTGGCTGTGAAGAAAAATCACATGACCTCGTTATTTACATAGAACCAGCGTTTCCTGTTTTCAGCCTCAGTGTCTTTCAGCGTCTCATAGGATAGGACCTGCGCTATGCCTAGTGGGCCAAACAAGCTCAGCGAATTAGTCTATTTCTGCACAGAGAAACTCTCCTATTAGCTGTGATCTTCCTAATTTAGTTTTTTATTTGAGATTTGATGATTATATGTAGTTAGGTAGAGAATTTTAAAGGAGCATCTACCGTGGTAAATTCACGGGCGGGAGGAGCGGGGGGGGGGCCCCGGGGCGAAACGCAGACAAGCTCTATCTATAAAGAACACTTGGATAAAGTTCACCAATATTAGTGTAGACATTGTAGTGGAATTATCTTTATTATTAACAGGTTGCTATTGAAATATTTCTGGTATGGAGCAGCCTGAACTTATATTGGATTACACATCAATTTCTAGTATGCAGGTCAATCTTTGTTAGGTGCAAAACTCCACTTTTATTATCAGTATACATTTCAGACTATGTGTTCATTTTAATTTTACCCATTACACCTGTGACTGTTGATATATCTACCTTTGCAGTTTAAGATTACAATCCAGCAATCTGTAGTCAGCACGTGTTGTTTGTTGGCCAAAAATACCGTGTATCATACGAAAACATAAACAGTTACGTGTTTTTTGAACTTTTGCGACCCAGCATTGTTTCATTGACGCGAGCATCCACGTAAATCTTAAAAACAGCAATAATATATTCACCACAGGTGAATTTGTAATGGTGCAAAGAAACGTATGTATCATTCGAAACATAACAGTTACGTGTTTTTTGACTTTTGGCACCACCCAGCATTGTTCATTGACGCAGCATCCACGTTTAATCTTAAACAGCAATTCTATATTCACACAGGTGACTTGAAAGGTGCAAAAAAATAACCGTTTATTATACCAAAATTAACAGTTACGTGTTTTTTGACTTTGCTCACCCAGGCATTGTTCATTGACGCAGCCATCACGTAATCATAAAACAGCAATTCCTATATTCACCACAGGTGAAATTGAAAGGTGCAAAAAATACCGTTTATTATACCAAAAACATAACAGTTAAGTGTTTTTGGACTTTTGCCCAGTCCAGATTTGTTGATAGACACCCTTGCAGTTAAATTTGAGCAGCAATTTGGTTTTGATTAGAGGGATTTGAGGAATAGCTGTGATTTTCAGTCTTTTATTAAGAGACTATTTCCAAAACTATTCCATTACTTCTCAAATTTTTATATTTACTGACACATGGAGCGAAATGCATGGGTGGTAAGCGAGCAAAGAGGGGTGGTAGCACAGGGATGGTAGAGGTACGAGGAAGGTGCTCCTTCCACTGAGCTGGCGATTAACACGCATGCCAGCGGATCGTCAGTTGCAGGGACCGTTCAGGCCTGTCATCGCCTGGGGTCAGGGCCCTGTGAATTAAGTAACGAAACATCGTGCCAATCTGTCTTTCAGTGGTTAATGAACTGCATCTAGCAGTCTTACCTCCCTCGTCCTCGCAGTAACGGCACAAATGTCGTCATCGAGCATCATCAGCATCCGTCCGACATGGACGCAGCCCCAAATGTCTAATCGTGTACCACCACTGTGGATAATCATTGTCTGAAGGACCTCTTTTGATGACAAAATGCGGTGGGGGTCGAGGCATGTTAAAAGATCAAGAGGGATGATTTAGTTGCTCTGAGCCCAGTTACTGATGCCATCAGAGGAGGTGGAAGAAGGCGGTCAATCGCAAAATCACCGGGCGGTCGCAACGCCTGCAGTGCCCCTTGCTTGCAGCCCGCAGCTTCTGGATGTAGAAGTCAGGACGACCAAGTCACCTGTGTTGATGATGATGACGCATTGCGGAATCCATCCTGGTCTTTTCCGACAGAAATTTGCTTGCGAGGCTTACAGTGGACAAGGAGGAAGACGATTGGGGTAGTGGTCAATAGGGTCACGGGCCACAAGAAGGGACAGAGGGCGGTCGCAGAAGTCCGCTGATATGATTCCGCCAGCACGGTCAGCGCAAACCCCGCTCCTCGCTTATCAACCGTCAAAAATGTCCAGGACCTCTCAAGCCTGGGCTTCTTTTGACCAGCCTCTGATTCACCCAGCTGATTGTCATATGGCCGCTTTGCTGTAAACGTTTAAAGTAGAGCTAAGAACTTAAGTGGTTAACCACCACCAACATGTTCTAAGTTCCATGCAGCGTAGGCATGAGTGAAATTGGAGGGAACACATGGCAAAAAAAGGCCAGACCGACGCCGGGCCTCCGGACCATTGTCCACACCCTCTGTCACCGCCTCCTCGTCCACCGGCCACCACCAAGCGTTCCTCAGCTGCCCTGTCTCTCAGAGTCATGATTCAGGGATCAGCTTCCGCTCAGCCTCCACCGTCGCTCCGAGTACACAGCACCACCAGAGGACCCCATCCCTACCCCTTCTCATTCCGCCAGTTTTGAAGACCTGCACGCCTTACAGCGACCTGGTCTAGCAGCCAGCCTTCTGTCTTCCATGGTTTGGGAGCAGAAAGAAACACTTTAACCCAAACCATCCCAAAGCCAAAAGCCTGAATGTCGGCGATTGCCAGGCTTTTGGCCTTGGAAATGTTGTCTTTCCGTCTGGGTGGAACAGCATGGGTTTTCCGCCACGTCTTGGCCCTCGTGCCCAATACAGATGCCGAGCAGCATTTCCTTTGCCAGAAATGCCGGTCCCTGCCTGGCCAGCCCACGTGTTCATCTAAAATTGTCAAGCGGGTTAGTCTGATCTCGTGTCGGAAAAGTCCATTCTCACAACGACACATGACCTAGTAAGCACGGCCAAGGCCGCTATATCTCTGTGACAGCTCAGCTGGGTGAGCTGGGTGGATGTCTACTGGGGGTGAAGGTGGCTTCTCAGCTCGGCGCACGCTCTTCAAAACCGCGGAGGGATGGTTGCAGGGTCTTTCCCCCAAGGGTCCTCTGGTGGCATCACGTGCCCAGAGACACCAGGCAGTGTTGAAATTAATCTGCCTTTGGAGACGTCCACACACAGTTCAGGAGCTGTAGACGGCTCTAAGCAACGAGACCGAGCGCAGCTGTTAGGTGCAAGAACCTTGTTCTGCCAGGCAAGGTGGTGTGCGATATCGGGCGAAATTCTGCTGGTCCGCCCTTAAGATTGGGGTAGGCTGGGAGCCACTCCCTTGCTGGCACATGGTCAGTGAACCTTGTCGTCCCAGAATTTCTAAGAGCTACCAGGGTCTGGACTTCCTGCTGAAGAAGGTCTGGGTCTGAGGTTCGCACTTCCGCTGCTTCGCCACCCTGCTTCGTCCCGCCTGGACTGGTAGCAGCGTCCGCTCGGCCTCCCCATCAACCGTATCATTGTTGATCGTGGCAACTCGCTGAATTCCACCCTCCAACATGCTCCAGCGCGTGTGCAGCAGCGCAATGACTTTACGCAGTACGAAGTGACACATGGCCTGACAAGCAGCGGTTGCGGGACTCGGGGTGTTGAACCACTCGAGAGTGGAGGCAGGTGAAAGAGCTCTGCACCATCCTTGCCAGTTTTTGAAAAGAAGCCACCAAATGGTCAGTGCGGACAATGCCTTGTTCAGCATGAGCATTGTGGTGATCTTAGTTCTGAAACGTCGTTGGAACCACTCCTGAAACAACAGGTGTCCGCCAGCGACGGAGGAGGGGACGGACACAGATGCGGACACGGAGCCTTTCTCTGTCAAATCCACAAGGCCCGACAGTTTCACAATTTCATCGGTCTTCATTAGGCAGTGGTTCGGGGTCCAGAGCTAGTGAAAGGTTGGAGCATCTGCTCTCTGGGTGCATCATCTCAGGCAAGTCAGGCTGGGTGAAGCTGTGCCGGAAGCAGCTGAGGAGGAGGAGGTATTCCTAGACACCCGATGTTACAGACGTGCCCTGCCTTGGATAGGAGGTTGGCGGGAATTTGAGGCGGAGGAGGAAGATGAGGAAGATCAGGTTTGCTAGTGCCCTCGACCCAGAGGCTTGGGAAATCAAGTATATTTCACATGACGTGCTTGGGATGCTCCATTTCCTCCAACATGATCCTAGCATAAGGCATCAAAATGAACAAACAGTTATGGGTGGCCACCCTCTGGATCCCGGTACAAAACAAATCAGCACTTCTTCCACCCACCCAAATACAGAGTAAAAATGCAGGAATGGAGACCTTGCTGATTGTATCAACTGGAGGAATCTGTTGCGTCTGCTTCAGTTCCCCAAATGTTCTCGGTGGAAAAACATCAGCGATCATGACGCAGTAGAGTGGCAAGTAGGGTAGCGGCAGCAGCAGGGCAAGGTGCGAAGCCTATGGTGACTCTGGCAATCTTGTTTTTACCACCTCACCAAGCTATGCAATGAGGGCACACATCCAACACACAGAGATCAGCTTAAGATCATGGTGCACGATAATATGCGTCTCAACACCGATGTTTTTTGCATGTGTTCCAGTCCAATAGACTTCTGTGTATCCAAAATGGACGAATGGCCAGCTGGCTCGTCCACGCATAGAGGTGTTGTCTGCCCAGCAGCCAGCGTCATATCTGAGCGGACCTTCAGCACAGCTGGTGGGTGTCATTACAGTTAAAGCATCCGGCTTTCCACAGATAAATGTGGATCGTTTTTTGACTTTCATCAAGGATGAATATGGCATGGTTCTTGATGATGTTGTGGCCCCAATTGCCAGTGTCACCGATTCTAGTTGCGGTCTACTTCACATTCCTTTTCAAAACAGAATGGTTTCCTCTTGAAAACTTTTTTTTAAATGATCTTCTTACTGCAATTTTTTATTCTCTTTTCTCTTTTATTCTTTTGCTGTGAGTAGACTGTTAAAAAAAGACAGCAAGGTTTCATGACATCACCGTATCATTTACTCACTTTATTTTGAGAAGTTTTCGCATTATGTCAATGGTTTTGAGTCATGTTGCTGTAAGATACAGCTTTAATTATGGTCCTTTGGAAACAGAATTGTGGCTTCTAATTTGGCATTTCTCCCTCACAATTTTTAACAGTGGCTGAGAAGTTCATATTTATAATTTTTTGGGGTCATGTAGGCTGTGAGATACAGGCAATCATCATGGTCCTTTGGAACAGAAATGTGGCGTCTAAGTGGCATTTCTCCCTCACAATTTTTTAACAGATGGTGAGAAGTCAATTTTTTTATAAATTTTTTGGGTCATGCTGCTTTGAAATGCAGCATTACTACAGGTCCTATTATAATAAAATGTTGTTTCTAAAGACATTTGTTCTTTCACAATGACCAAGTGGCTCATAGGGTCATGCTTTGAATTTTTGGGGGCATTGCTTTGAAATGCAGCAATTACTACAGGTCTATTTCTAAAAAAAATTTGCTTGCTAACTAGTGACATTTGTTCTTCACAAATTGTCAAAAGTGGCTCATGGGTCTGTTTTGAATTTTGGGGGGCAATTTTGCAGGTGTGACATGCCAGGCTATACTACAGGTCCTATTCTAAAAAATGTTGTTTCTAACAGACATTTGTTCTTCACAATTGTCCAAAGTGGATCAAGGGTCATGCTTTGTATTTTTGGGGGCAATTTTGCTGGGACATGCAGCTATTACTACAGGTCTATTCTAAAAAATGTTGTGTCTAACAGACATTTGGTTCTTCACAATTGTCCAAAGTGGCTCAAGGGTCATGCTTTGAATTTTTGGGTGCATTTTGCCTGAGACATGCAGGCATATACTACAGTCCGATTATAAAAAAAAAAAATGTTTTTTCTAACAGACATTTGTTCTTCACAAATTGTCAAGAGAGCTCAAGGGTGATGGTGCTGTCAGAACAGGAAATGGTAGGACACTGTTAATGGACACATTTTGCATAAAGACTTGTTTTTGCAAGATCTTACATAGCTATCAATCCCTGTATTGAGACAAACCATTTAATACAATGAAAAAAAGGAGAAACGGAAAGACATGGGGGATTCCCTCCTATTTAAAAATGTGTTTCTAGAATTAAACTACTAAAAAAACTGTGCATGTACAAAATAGTGGTAACAAAATTCCCCTGAATTTGTACAAGGGGAGGTACAGGAAAACATTGACCAGATGTAGGTTTTCAGAGGACATGGAGTATGGAGCACGGACAGAGAACAAAGTACAGAGACAAATTTCCTCATCACGTTGAAGTACAAATGAGGAAAAAAGAATGCCAAGCAAAAGGGGCACGCGCGGTTGTAACAGGAGCGTTAACCACAGTATTACAAGTGTAGCTCATTTGGTCCGCACTCTTAGGAGGGGCAAGCCGCTACCCAGGTCTTGGACTGTGTACTGAGAAGGCTGGAGCTCTCTACACTTCCGCTTCCGCACTCTGCATCAGCACGACAGTTTTTGTTGTTGCGTCATCCAGGGCATTTTAACCTGCGTGTTAATAGATGACGGGACGCCAGCCTGGGCTCTCACCGCACCCACTGTAACCCGGCCCTGGGTCATGCTGTGGCACAGGGACAGTTCTAGTCAATGATCCAGTTCATACTAAAAATGGTGGTTGAAAGACTCCTTTTTTCCGGACACTTTGTAATCTGGGGGTCAGACAGGTTTAATGGTCATTCTGCGGTACAGGACAGATATAGTTAGTGTCCAGTTCAACTAAAATGGTCGTTGAAAGACTCCTTTTTGCAGCACTTTTTTAAATCTGGGGGTCATGCAGGTTTCGGGCTCATGCTGCATTCCAGGACAGGGATATTAAATTTCCAGTTCAAGTAACATGATGGTTCAAATCATACTGCCTTCTGGCACTTTTTAATTTGTGGGTGTGACGAAAACAGCCTAGTCCGCTGTGGTTTACCCTTGCCCACACCGGCACGAGGAGAACCAGGGAGGATGAGAGATCACACTCTCCTCGCCCAGGACCCTGAACGGCTGCCACCAGTTTCTGGTTTAGTTATAAGACCGGTCCGTGACCAATCTTATAACAAGGCCGAAACCAACCTTGGGGTAGCTATATATCATAGACCGAGTATTAGCCGTGTGAGGTCGTTGATCAAGACAGACTAACTCAGATTAAAGTTATAGATTTAATTAGCCTTGGAGGGCACACACTAGACAGATAATATATACACGATGGATAACAATATACAGGTAGGAGACAGAGGCAAATCCAATTATGGAGAACAGACAAAAGGCAGTTAAAATATCAAGTTACCGTGTGTTGCTTGCTTGGGTGCCAAGGCCGCATGGGGGCAGAGGTGGCCTGGCTGCTGAGTGATGATGTCACGGACCTGCTCTCAGGTACCCCCCCGGGATCAAACAGAAAGAGCCGCCCTTGCTCCTGGCTTATATCAGTGAGGGGGACAGCCCACGTGGCAGTCCCCTACACACCCCTGGGACGGCCTTTGAGCTCCTCCCACTCAGGTCAGGCAGTTTCTGATACAATCCAAAAAACAGACGATAACTCGGCTGGGGATCGACAAAGAACCGCGCCAGTGGTTACCATCCGAACCGTCTGGGCTTTCCTGACGCCTGGATATCAAACATGCCCATCCTATGGGCCCTCAGGGTCCAGTTCTGGATATCTCAGTCCCCATGCGTCCTGGGAGACCGGGGGAGGGTGTTTTGTGTGTGGGGGTAGCCCATGTTTTGCGAATGGAACTCGCCCTGCCCAGGGTTTGGGGATACCCCATGAATCTTTTGACAAAAACGGAGGGGGCCCCGTTTGGGTTTATGGGTTGCTGGAGTTTTTTGAAGAAGGGGGAAAATTTTGGGATTTGTTCGGGGGTAATGAGATTCATGGTTCTTTTGAAGGGTTGGCCCCCCGTGGGCAATTCCTATAGGAAAAGGGGCCAAAATTTTTCAAGGGTTGTGCTGTGGGGGGGAGCTGTGATTTTGCCGGATTGTATAAGGTTGGGGGGAGAGAAAAAGTCAGGGGGAGGGGGGGGATTGTGTTTTGGGCTTTAAAAACCCACCCCCCCCTTTTCCCGGGGCCCCTAGGGGGAAGACCCACCGGTGCTTCCCCCACACGCCCCCCCTGTTCCTCCCGTCCGGGCCCCCCATCCCGGGGTTTGCCGTGGTCTCCCGGGCCCCCGGTTTGGGGAATGACGGGGAAATTGGAAATGTGGAACGGGCGGCTCCAGCGTTCCCAAGGGAACCTTTCCCCTTGGTTTTCCCGGGGGACCCTTTTGTAGGGCCCGGGTCAGAGGGGTTTTGGGGCCTCCTTCCAATTATGAAATTTCGCCCCTATGATAGGGGGCGGCCCCGCCCCCCCCCCCCGCAAGGGGGCCCCAAAACCCATCGCCAGGCTTTTTTTTCCCTGGTGGGAAAAGGGCCACTTTCCCTTGGGAGCAGCTTCCTGCTCAGGTACCCTTTTAAAGGGATGTTCCCGTCCCGTTGTGTCCACCTGGCTTAGCACTGCACCGAGGGGCCCCCGGTCACTGGGGGTCGGTTTGTACTATAAATTTCCGGGGGTGAAAATCGGCGGGTTGTAGTACTTTGGGGGCTTTGGGCAAGGGGCCCTTTAGGGTTTTGGGAAAGGGCCCTCTCGCAGTCGTTTGTCCAAAACGGGCTGCGGGGGGCCCTTTCCCTTTCCCCCCCCCCCCCCCCCGGTGAGGGGTTTTCAGGGGGGTTTGCCAGGCTTAAATTGTGTGGGAAAAAAACTCCAAAAGTACCGCGGGGGGGGCCCCAAAAAAGGACATCACCTGCTTCTTGGTCCTGGGGGGGGGACAGGATTTGTTTGGGTTTTCCCCTTTTCCCGGGGTTGGCTTCAAGGACCCCCCAACCTACCCGGTCCCCCAGGTAGGGGAAAAACACCCCATTTCCGCTGGCCCCTTTTTCCGGGTTGTGGTTTAAAACCTTCCTGGGGGGATTTCGTCCAAGCCCCCTTTTGGGCAGGTGCTGGAAAGGGGGGTTTCCCCCCCAGGGGGGACTGGAAAAAAGGCATGTCTCCAGGTTTCGGGGAGGGCCCCGGTTACCCTTTTAAGTCCCCTTTAAAGGGAGCGTGTTTTTTCCATCCGTAAAAAGTGGCAGGGGGATTCTTCATTTCCGAACGGGGATGAAAGTGGACTGTACAGTTTTTAATTTGGGGGGATTTTAAAGGGAGAGGTTCCCTTGCCTCCCCGGGTCAGGGGAATTTGCCAAAATCCCCGGGTCCCGATCCCTGATTTTGGGCAAAGGTACTTGGCCCGGGCCCCAAATGTCGAGCAGGGTCATCGAGGGGTGGCATTTGGGGACGCTCAGTGGGGCCGTGACGCATTGGGGCCCCCGTAGTCCAGGGAGAAAACGGGTGGTCGATCCTTCTTGGGGAAAAAAGGACTACAGGCGAGGCCCAGGGGCCCCGTTTGGGCGCCTGGATGACCCCCCGCCCTTTGCATCTCGTCAATCTCCCCCCGCATGTGCCCCCCCGCCCCCCCCCCCGCACTTCGGGGGAGATACGATTTGCCGGCCCCCCCGGATTGGGGGGTGATTTCCCCGGGGGTTCCCCCCTTTGGGGGGGCCCCCCCCGACCCCCCCCTTCCCGGCCTCCTCCCCCCCCCCCCCCCGTTTAAAAAAGCCCCGGAAGGGGCAGGGGTTGCCAAAGCTGGGGCTGTTGGGTTCCCCCAGGGAGCTGTCCCCAAAAATTTACATTCCCTTTTTTTACCCCTGGCCCCGACCGGGGAAGCAGGTCCCATGGGTTTTCCCTCTCACTTTCCCTCCCCCGGGCCCCCGGTTTCACCCCGGGAGGGGCCACTTTCCCCCCGGCCCCCAAAGGGTGGCCCTTCATCATGGTTTTACTTTGGAAAGGGGGTTCCCCCTTTTCCCCCCGGGCGTGGTCCCCGGGTGAACCCGGTTTCCTGACCCGCGTTGGGGGCTTGATGGTGCACGACATATGGGGGCCTTTCCCAGGGGTGCCTGAAGCTTGTCTGTGGTTTTTGGGACCCGGACCCACACTTTCTGGGCCCACCTGGTAGGTTCCCCCCCCCCCCCCCTCTCCCCCCCCCCCCCAATGCGTTTGGTGGGACCCCTGCTTCTGGGCCCGGCCCCGGGCCCTTTGGCCCCCAATTTTCATGCCCTAGCGCCCTCAAGGGGCATTTTGTACGGGAAGGGGCCGAAAATTTCTCTTTTACAGCCCCTCCGGGGGTTTCTTTAAATCTTTTCCCCCGGGCCTTTCCTTTTACCAAGGCCCCGGGGGGCCCCCCCGTGCCCAAAACAGGGGGCTGAAGGGAGCGAAAAAAACCCCTTGAGGGGTGTGGGACTTTCCCCGGGATGCGAAAAAGCAAAGGGGGGGGAGGTTTCCGCTCCCAGTCGGGGCCCGTGGGTTTTCGACCAAAAAATTCTTAAGGGATCTGCTTCAGGGGGGGCCCCTTGAAAACCCTTTAAAAAAGGCCCTTAGTCCCTTTGGGTTTTTTAACGGGGTTTGGTACCCGATGTTTTTCACCTGTATTTGATTTTTCAAAAAGGCTCCCTTAAAATTCGGCATTTAATGGGTTCCCCCCGTCAGGGGGAAATTTCCGGGGAAAAGGGCCCCCTCGGGGGGAAAAAACTCCCGTAAAGGCCCGGGGGGCCCCTTTGGCGGCCCCCAAAAGGACGGGCAAGGCTACCCCTTCCGGGGTTTCCCGGGGGCGTTTTTTCTTACTACCCTCGTATTTAAAAGGTTTTTCCCGGGGGGCTGGGGAAGGACAAAGGGGGCCTTAAATCCCAGCCCCCCTCCTTTAAAGGCTGTCTATGTTAAAGGGAGAGGTTAAACCCGTGGGGCTTTTTGGGGGGCCCCGGGCCCCCCCTTCCCCCCCTTGGAACGGTGTCACCCCCCCCCCCCCCCGAAAAGGCCCGTAGGCAGCCCCATCAGTCCCCCTCTTTGGGTAGTTGGCCCCGGGCCCGCCTTTTCCTTTTTCTTGGTGGGTTTCCCTTTGGTGTCCAGCCCCGGGAAACTCGCGGGGCAAACCCCCAACAACTCCGCCCCTGAACGGGATAGGGGTACCCCCAAAAACCTTTGGTTCCCCCGGGCCCCGCCTCCCGGGGTAAACCCCCCCCCCGGGCGGCCGTTTTACGTGGTAAAGGTCCCCTTTGGGACCCAAGGGGCCACCCGGGGCCCGGTTTTCTGGTCCCAAAGGGGTGTCTGTGCCGCCTGCTCCTTTAGAAAACTTTTAGGCTGTCGTCAGCCCCTAACGTGCCCGAAAAACTCTCGACTGGGCGTGGCCAGAATGGATGAGACTGCCACGTATCTGTCGGTTCCCCTGGGGGCCTATCTCCCCGGCCCTCACCTTCCCTGGCACTTTTTCCTGGTCCGATGGGGGTTTTGTGGGCCCCTGAGGGGGGGCCCCCTGGCTCCTGGGGCCCCCCCACTGGCGTGAACAGCGGCCACGGAAAAGCTTTTTCCCCCCGCTGGTGGGGGTCCCTCCCCCCGGGGGTCTTTTTAAATGCCCGTTTTTTGGCCTAACCTGGCCCTCCGCTTCCGGGGTTTTGGGGGAAACCCTGCCCTGTGGCCCCTTTCCCGGGGGCCCCGCCTTTACCTGCGTGGTTCCCCCCCCACAGCTTGGGCTGCCCCCTTGGGCTGCCCGGGTTGTGGGGGACCCCGGGCCCCGGGGGCCTTTCCTGGGGGGGCCCCGGGCCCCCTGCATTTTCTCCCTACGACAGCGGGGCTGCCCCCCCCGGTTTGGGCCCCTTGAAGGGCCCCAAAACCCGGGGAAAAAACCCCAAAAACCCAGCTGGCCTTTTAGGGACACTTTCCTGCCTTTCCTATTGGGAACTGCTGACCCCTTCTCCTCTCCAAGATGGAGAGGGAACCCCATGTTTAACCCCCCCCATACTCCCATCAGTATGATATTAAAAGACATTGTTTGAACCCAAAAAATGGTTTGGATGGGCATATCACAATTTGGGGGGGGCAGGGCCTTGGGGTTTTAGGGGCCTCCCCAAAAGGGCTACCAGCCGCCCCAAGTCTGTCCCTAACAAAAAAAACTCGCGGAATTTTTTGGCCCCCCAAATCCAACCTCCCCCATTCCCTGCCGGCACCCCAGTTTCCCAAATTTTAACCCCTTGGGCCCCTGGGCCCGCCCGGCCCCAACCCCCCTCTAAATTTTGGGGGGACCCGCGCAAGTCTTTTTTGGTTAAAAACCCATCCCCCCTTTGGGGGGCCCAAAGGGTCAGGCCCCCCCAGTCATCTCCCCGCCGGGTCACCAAAAGGTTCCCCTGGCAAAAACCGAACCCCCCCCCCCCCGGGGCCCACGGGGGGATTTGGTTGGGGAGTTTTCAAGGGGGCCCCTTTTCCCACCCCACACCAAAAAAAATTGGGGGGGCCCTTTTTGGAAAAAGGGGGCTGGGCGGGGGCCCCTTTTGGGCTGGGGACATGGGGGGGCCCTTTAAATTTTTCCCCCCCGGTGTTTGCCAAAAGGTGGGCAGAGTCGGGGTTCCCCCCCAGTGTGGAAGGGTTGGGGTGGGGGGGCCCCGGGGGGGTTTGGGGTAGGGGGGCAAAAATGGCCTGAAAGGAATTTTTACACCCTCTCCAGGGTATGGGTTTCCCTTTGGGGGCCGGTGCCGATTGTTGGGCATACTTAATCCCCGAGGCTTGCTGGGGGCGGGGGCCCCCGCAGGTTTCTGGGGCACGAAGATGGTGCTGGAGGGCCCGGGGGAGTTCCACAAAAAAAATGCTCCGTTGGGGATGAGGGTCCTTCCGTGCCCGGACGGTGGTGATCTTTAGCCCCCCCAGGGTCACTGGGTTTGACTGCTCTTTGGGGGGGCCCGCTTTTGGTGGCCCAAATTTTCGGGGAGGAACCCCCCTGCAAAATTCCGGAGCTTCCCTTCCCGTAAATCTCAGGGGGGGAGATTGTTTTGCCCGGGGCAGTGCCTGTTTTAAATTTTCGTGGTAGGGTGGGGCTCGCTGGGGCGGGTCCCCGAAGATCTCCAGGGGCTTACCTCTGAGACGAGGGTCAGAAACCGAAAACCCCCTGGTCCCTCCGGGGAATTTGGTTTTGGCGGGAAATTTTTTTAAAAAGGGGCCCGCCCGGAAGGTGTCCAGGTCTCCCCCCCTTTCCAGGGATGGGAAAAATCCTTTCCCCCCTTTAACCCTTTTTTGGGCCTGGGTCTCAGAAAAGGGTTTTTTGGGCTGGCCGGGGGGGAATTGGGGTTTTCCAGCTTTTGCACCCTGTTTAAACTGGTTTGGGTTTCACCGGGGCCCACTGACGTTCCTGGCCCGCTGCGGGGTTCCCCCTTAAGCCGGGCCCCCCTCTATTTGCTCCCCGAAAGCTTTGCAGCTGTTGGAGGGCCTTGTTTGGTGTCGAGGTCTCCAGCCCTCAAGCTTTGCCAAAGGGGAGTTTTCCAAAAGGATAAAATGAAGTGAAACCTTGCCCACCCCCCCCCCATCGAAACCAAACCCCGTGACTGGCCCGGGCCGAGCTCCCCCTGGCTAACTTCACTGCTGTTTCCCCTGGGCCTAAAAGCTCTTTTCCCCCTTTCCCCGACCCAGCCTCCCCTGCAAAAAATGGGGTAATTGGCCCAAAAAAAAGGGACCCCCAAAGCACCCCCAAAACTTTTTTATTTTTCACTCTGGCTTGTTAGTGCTGAGGGTTTGTCTTAAGACCCCCCAGCAGCAAAACCCCCTGCTGGCAGTCCCAGGGTCTGTGGGGTACGGGACAAGCACCACACACATATTGTCTTGTCCCACCGCTCCCGCCCCAATAAGTGACGAAAAAAAGCCCAGGGCCGCTGTTTTCCCCTTTCCCCCACCCGGGACCCAAAGGGAACCAGGGGAGGACGAGAGATTTTCCACTTTCCCCCACCCAAAGGGGCCCCCCCAACCCCGAACGGGTTTCCAAACCCGTTTTGGTTTTAGTTTTTTAAAACCCGGTCCGTGGGCCAAACTTTAACAAAGGCGAAAACCAACCCCTTGGGGTTGCTATATAAACATAGGCCGGGGTATTTAGGGGTGTGAAGGGTCGTTGATCAAGGGCGAAATTTCCCCAGATTAAAGGGTTTTAGATTTTTAATTTTGCCCCCTTTGGGGGGCACCCCTTGAAGATAATTTATACACGGGTGGGTTAAAAATATTTCAGGTAGGAAAACGAGGCAAATACAATTTTTGGAGTTTAAAAAGGGAAAAAAAAAGGTTTTTTTAAAAATAAGTTACCCCGTGTTTTCTTGCCCTTTGGGGGCCAATGGCCCCCCACCCTTTGGGGGGGTGGTGGCTTTGGGTGGGGGTTGGGATGTGGGCCGGAACCTGCTCTCAGGTACCCCCCGGGTAAACAGAAAAAAGCCCCCCCCTTGTCCTGGGGTTATTCAGGGGAGGGGGAAAAGCCCCCGTGGGGAGCCCCCCCACACCCCCCGGGGGGGCCTTTGAAACTTCCCCCCCACCCCAAAGGTTGGCAGTTTTTGAACAAACCCCAAAAAAAACGGGCCCTAATCGTAGGGCCTCGCAATTTTAACCGCGGCCCAAATTTGGGACCATCCGCCCTCTTTTGGGCCCTTTTCCGGGCGGCCCCCTGGATATCCCATGGCCCCCCTTTGGGCCCCCAGGGTCCAGGTTTGGGGTTTTCCGTCCCCAGGCCGGGGGTTGGGGGGGCCGGGGGGAGGGGTGTTGGGGTGTGCCCGGGGGAGCTTCCAAAGTTTTTGCCCATATGGGGCTCGCCTTTTCCCCCGTTATGTCCCCGGGATTTTCCCATGAATTTGATTGGGGGAAAACGGAACGGCCCCCTTCCCGGGGTTTTGTTTGCTGGAGTCCCTTTTGGGGGACTGGGGGATTTGTTCGGGCTTAATGAGATTCATGAGTTTTTTTGTTTGGGTTTCCCCCTGCTGGGCAAAATTTTATAGAAGGCCCAAATTTTAAAAGGGCTTTTTCTGTGGTGGGAAATTTTGATCTGCCCGGGTTGTATAAGGTTGGGAGAGAGAAAGTCAGAGAGGGGGGGGATTGAAATTAAAGTTTACTTCTTTTCCAAACACAGTTGGGGTATGGGAGGTTAAGGGGTTTTTCTTGGTACCCAAAAAGGGATAGTGAAAAGGTCTGTGACTTTTTTTCTGTGACCCCCCCCCCCCTTTTTTAACCAATGTTTTTGCCCAAAAATGTAGCACGATTTCCCTTTGACTGGGTTTTGGATGTTTTTCAGCTTTTCCCCCTTGTTTTGGGTGTAATTTGAAGGTGTTGTTGCTCTTTCCCCTAGAAATTTAATGGTTAAACGCTCATAAAACGATGCTCCCCCATCAAAAAAACCCTTTTCGATAAACGGCCCACTTTCGGGTTTCGACGTTTTTCGATAAACCAAAAGCATTTTTCCCCCTCATCTTAGTTCTTGGTTTTAATGCGGTGGTTGAGGGAGTTCCCCCCCCCCCTTTTCGTGTTTGTTTGGGGTGGGGTTTTTCCCAGGTTTTGGAGGTTACTCCCCCAAAAAGGTTATTTATTGTTTCCCACAAAAAAGTTTGGGCCTGGAAGTAAGGTTTCCCCAAAGGCAGGTTTTATTAAATTTTTCAGTTCCCCAGAGAAACCGCTTTGAAACAAAATTTTTGTTTGTCTACGAAGGGGGCACTTTTGCCTTTCCGTGGGGGGCCCTGGGGGGGAGGCTTCTTTTTTGTTAAGAAAAAAGAGGAAGTCTAGCCCATGTTTGATTATCGTGAGTATAAAATAAGGTAAAGAATAAATACCCCCTTTACCATTGATTCCGGGACTGTTTAATAAAACCCAGGGGGCCAAATGGTTTTCCGTTGGACCTAGAGGGGTTTTAAAAACCTTTTTTTTTCAAAAAGGGGAATGGTGGAAGCCCGATTTAATACCCAAAAGGCCATTTTAAAAATCTTGTTATCCCTTTTGGGTTGGAATGCTCCCGCAGTTTCGAGAACTGGGTTGATGTTTTAGAGAACTCATTGGTTTGTAGGGTTTATTCTTGATGGCTTTTTAAATTATTAAAGGGAAAAGGCCGTCCCCCGTTAATCATGTGTGGAGGTTTTGCAAATCTTGAAGGTTAACAGTTTATTTGTAAAAACTGAAAAGTGTTTTTTCGGGGTTCGGAGGTATCTTTCCTGGGTTTTTTTGACCCCTAACTCGTTTTGATGGACCGGGGAAAGGGTTAGGAATTTTTGATTGGGTTTGGCCTTCTTCCTGAAAGTCTTGCGGGGTTTCCCGGGGTTTGCTAACTTTTCAAAAAGGGTACCCGAATTTTTCTGTTCTTTTCCCCCACGTGCTGATAGCAAAAAAAAGGGGGGTTTAAAAATCGTAACTGGCCCAGAAGCCTGGAAGCTTTTAAAAGGTTAAGCGTGTTTTGTCCTCCCGTGTTGTTCAAGCGGGACTATACCCAAACCCTTCGTCGTTGGGTCGATGCTTCTGAGTTCGGGGGGGGGGAGCCCTATCTCAGGAGTGTTTCTTTTCCCGTAATTCTCCTCAGCGGGGAATATGATGTCGGGAACCGTGAATTGTTGGCCATTAAGTGGGCCTTTGGGGAATGGCGCCACTTCTGAGGGTGTCCAACCCCAAGAAAAGGCCCTAAAGTCATAAAAATCTTACCTTTTGGGAGAACCCCTAAAAGGCTAACCCCCGTCGGGCTCTTTGGGATGTTCTTTCTCGCTTTAATTTTGTCGCATTACAGCCAGGATCTAAAAATGTTAAAGTGAGGTTTTTAGAAGTTCTGGCCAGTCACTCCCCTTTGGGGGACCGTACCTTTTTAAAACCAGGAGACAATTGTTCGGCCATGTCCCCGATTAAGCCACTGAGATTAAGAACACCAGGACATGGCTGCAAATTGCCGGTTTCTAGGTCTCGTCCCTACTCTGTTTCGGTCTTGTTAAAGAATTGCATTTTCGGTTTTATTTTTTTTTTTAATTGGGGAATTTGTCGGGCATAAAGGGTCACTTCGAAATTTTATGGTGGCCTTTTTGTATCGTGATGTGGGAGGCCTGGGCAGCTGGGGCTTTTGTGCTCGGGCAAAGTTCCCAGAACCGCCCCCCCCTGGGAAATTTGCCCTTCCCTACCGGCACCCAGGCCCCACATATCCAAAAATTTTGACCGATCTTCCTCTGAGGGTAAGACGGTCATTTGGGGGGTTTGGTGGATCTTTTGTAACATTTTTATTTGGGTTTCCCCTAAGAGTTTGCCGTCG
Organism: Phyllomedusa bahiana; assembly: GCA_025379985.1. Taxonomy (NCBI): domain Eukaryota; kingdom Metazoa; phylum Chordata; class Amphibia; order Anura; family Hylidae; genus Phyllomedusa; species Phyllomedusa bahiana. Next base: position 60,139 of record JAODAL010016063.1, read on the forward strand.
TCCAAGAAGCTTGCCGGCTTTTCATCAAACACTTTTGTCAAATACAGGGGTTAAGAAATATTTTTTCTGACAGGGGGTCCAATTTGTTTTTGTTTCTGGAATCTTCGGGGCCCCTTATCACCTATCTTTCCTCGGCTTTCCCCCCTGAGACTAAGGGGGCAGACGGAGAGGGTGAACCAAAACCGTTAACCAAAAAATTTTTTGTTTTGTCTCTGTTTCAGCGGGGTTGGGTTAAAAACTTACCCGTTAGAGAATTTTAGATTAATAAAGGATAATGTTCATTGAGGTCTCTCCGTTTTTTTGCAAAAATGGTTTTACCTGAGAAATAATTACTGTCGGTTACTAGTGGATACAGTGGAATCCAATGGGGGGGACTGGGTTGGACACAGCGAAGGCAAATGGGGCGGAAAAGGAGGCAGCAGAGTGTAGACTGGATCCAGGCAAGGTCAGGAGAAGCCAGTTTGGGGATAGTAGGTTAAAATTTGCAGGGCAACCGCAAAGTGGGGAAAACAAGGAAAAAGTTCCAGGCTAGAGGATTTACGCAGGAGCTTAAAATTTTCTCAAGAATGGAGATTGGTTGGGAGTTTATTTTGCTGGGGAACAGGAAAAAGGAAAAAAAGATGGCACCCAGCTGAGAACGATCCACCTCTTTTGAAGGCAAATTAAGGGCAAACACAGTAAAAAGTTCCCGGTATGGAGGAGATTCATGACAGCTATGTCCGTACAATGGGGTGGATGCTACGTTAAAGGCTGGACAGTCTGGCCCCCAAATTAGAAAACTTGGTCAGCCAAAAGCATCCAAAAAAAAAAGAATGAAAAAAAGAGCCTTTTTTTAGTGGTTTTGCTGTGGAGGATAAAATTGGGTTGTCCACCCAAAAATCTTCGCCTTTTGCCTTTCGGTAAATTAGCTCCACGATTTTTTGGGTCCTTATGTGGTGCAGGAATGGTGAACGGTGGATACCGTCTTAAGTTAGCTCCCTTCCCCCCGGGTTCATAACGTTTTTCACCCGTATATTTTTAAGGGAATTTCCCCTTCCTTACTTCACCTTTTGCCCCCCCCTCCCTGTTAGTGTAGAGGGTCAGTTGGAATTTGAAGGCCCGCTCGAGACCCCCTAGAGGAGGGTTCCCCCCCCAGTACCTTGTCCAGGAAGGGGTTTTTTTTTCCAGGGTGAGGTTGAGGGTTCCCGGGCCGTTCATAAAGCTGAAACTTGTCGGGAATTCCACGACTCTCACCCGGACAAACCCAAACCAGGAAAGGGGCCCGTGGCCTCCCAAAAGGGGTGAAGCGCAAGGCACTGGGGGTTAAACTCTCTAGTCGTCGAACACCCTGGGAAGCCGGGTGAGGGGGTTTGGAGGACGATCAGTCCCAATCAAATCAGAGAGTGTGTCGAATGGCCCCTAGGGGGCCAGGAGGGCACAATTCTGTGGGGCGGGGTTGGGTTCCCCTTTTAAACCCCTCATTTCTCTTAGTCCCTTTCTGGAAAAGGTTTCCCCTTTTCCCCCCGTGTTTCCCCCGTTGGGATTTTCTTCCTTATTTCGACCCGACTCGCTTCCGACCTCGCCCTTTTCCCCCGACTTTGTACTGGCCCCCTGAGTGTTTGGGCCCCCGCTTTCTTTTTGATTTTCTTTTGGTTCGTTTCTTGGAATACGTTCCCCCTACTGTGAATGACCCGAAAGTTGGACTTTGTGTTTCCTGATGGCCTGCATCAGGGCCCATGCAAACCCCCTTGATTGACGTTTACCAGGGGAAACCTTTAAAATTTTATGTCCCCTTGATTAGGGATGACTTTCCATTTGATATGCTTGGGATTTTCCCTTCTGGAGTTAGTAAATTATGTAATATAAGGTTTTCTGTTATAGGGGGTGTTACACCGCTTTATAATAGAAAAAGGGGTTTCCCCTTAGAAGTAGAAAGGAAAAAATGAGAGGTTAGAAATGGGTTTTTTAAAAAGTGTGCATAGGGGGTTAAGTGTTACAATAAAAGTTAGTTTTGGTTTTATAATTTAGAAAATGATAAGTTTAGTATGCCTTGGCAAAAAAGAAATTTGTTTCAACTTTCACCCTTTACCATTGTATAAGGTTTCTCTCTGGTTTTTTTTGTGGTTGCGTTTTGATTTGGGATTGACCCCGGGCTGTCTAAATTTTTTCCCCTGAGGCCCCGCATCTAGCAGCGGGGACTGTCGCCCAGTTGGCGTTGCTGCTAGCGCAGCACATCAAGTAGAAAGGGACAGTGGGTGGGTTCAGTGGGCTAGACTTCCCCTTGATGTGACAATTAGGGTGTGAAAATGCAAAATTACATTTTTACCAATGTGCAGTTTTAGCCGAAAATGATTCATTTTCACAAGGAATCCTGGGCTAAAAGCTCCCCAAAATTTGTTATGCAATTTCTTCTAAGTTTCGCAGTACCCTATATGTGGGTGGAGCGTTTGGGGCATGGCGGGGTGAAAAAGGGGAAAAAAAGGAGTGCTTTTTGGTTTTTGCAAACCCCCAAAGTTCCAGAAAGGAAAAACCTTTTCCCAAAATCCCCATTTTTGATTCCCCCCTTCGGGGAAAATCATCTAGGGGTTTTTTTGTTGCATTTTGGGTCCCGGTGTTTTCAAGATTTTTAAAAAATTGGGCCAAAAAAGGAGAAAAAAAAACCCATTCCACTACTGTTTTTCAGGCTTAATTTTTACAGCATTCACTGTACTTTTTAAAATTAAAAGAAAAACTTTACTTATGCACCCCAACAAGGGGGGGACCCCCAAAAATAGGTAGGACTTTGTTAATGGACTTACATTGCAAAGTGACTTGTTTTGCAAGATCTTTAACATAAAAAGAAAACCTTGTGTGGACCCCCCCATTAAATGTAGATGGAAAGGGGAGGGGGCCCTTTGGGAAACCAGGGAGAAAGATAGGCCCAACGTGGTCGGGATGTGGGTACAGAATGTGGGTACAAAACCCGGGAAATTCCGGACAGGAAAGGCTTGAGGAAGTGCAGCGACCCCTTTGCATATTTCAAAAATACTCAGCCCAGGCTGGACCCGGGGCGGGCTATTATGGACCTGTTAGCTAAAGGCTACCTGAGACAGTGCCAGAGGTGTTTAACTGTCGCCTTGTGGATGGAAAGCAGTAGGCAGAGGAAAGTTTCCCAAATCTCCGGGGATCAAATGGAAAGTTCTGCGCGGGAGGCCAGTGAGATTTGAAAAATCTGACACAAAATAAGTGGATTTGTTAGTGTTTTTTTTTTTTTTACAGTTGTCAAATTTTCGGTATAAATTCATGTAAAATTTCCCTCGCAAGTTGACTGTTTTAAGGGATACTATTTTTATGTAAATAATATATTATATATTTTTTTATTAATATATATAATATTTTTTATATATATATATATATATATTTTTTTTTTTTTTTTGTTTACTGCTTTTAAAAAATTAGTAACATTTTTAAAAAAGGGGAAACATGTTTTTTCATTGCAAAATTTAGAGCCTTGTTTTTTTGCAGGTGAGTTGACATTTTCATTGGTACCATTCTAAGGGGAAAAATGATTTTAAAATCCCCTTTAAAAACCCTTTTTTTGGGCGGCAAGTTTTCCTCGTTTTTTTTAATTTCAATTTTTTCGGGTATATGCATGTTAGTTTTTTCTCCGGGGTTTTAATGGTTACAGCAATACCAAATTTATATACTTTTTTATGTTGTAGCACTTTAAAAAAAAAACAAAGAAAAATCTTTTTATTGTGTAAAACAATATTAATGCACTGCTATTTTCTAGAAGCCATAATTTGTTTTTCTTTACCACAAACAGAGCTGTGTAAGGGCTTTTTTTTGCAGGACGAACTGAGATTTTGAATAGTACCACATTTACATTTATATGACTTTTTGATCGCTTTTTATCCCATTTAATGTGCTGTGGGATGGACAAAAATCACAATTCTGTTGTAGTTTTTTTTGTTTTGTTTTTTACAGTGTTCATCATGCTGGTTGATTAACAAGACAAATTTATAGGCCAAGTTGTTACATATGCGGCGATACCAATTATGTGTACTTCTTTATTTGTGATCATGGACGACTGGCATATGTAATGGGGAAAGGGTGGTGTACGTGTTTTATTTTATTTATATTTGTGTGTTTTTTTATTTTTTTTTACACTTTTTTCACTTTTAAATTTTTTTCACTTGTCTGCATAGGTGACTACAATACATAGCAGTATATAGTTTTACTGCTATGTATTGTACCTGTCAATCACCGTGCCCAGACACAACTGGGTGTGGTGACGTAACAGGAAACTCGAGAGTCTTTGTTAGGCTTCCAATTTGCTATGGCGATAGAGACCTTCCCCCCACCCCCTCTGTTTTCCCTATAGCTGTAAAGGTCGCGATTGACTGCGACATCTAAGGAGTTAATCATCCAGCCCAGGAAAGCTCCACCTTGTGACAGGCTGGAGTCAGTGGGATTTGGGTTTCCCCTGATCGATCATGTGGGCACCCTTTTGGAGCCTGCACGATGTTCTGACTACCCCTAGTCAATGTGCGGGAACCTGATCCACCCATGGTAAGGTTTTGTCAAAGTCCGTTAGGGGGTTAAAGCAGTATTCTCTAAACTTATCTATAACATTGAACTAATGCAGGCAACAGAAAAATATTGGTTATGTTTTAATAATGGCACTTTCAATTTTGCCTTGTCAATGTTTATGTTTTCTATGTAAGTTCTTAAAGGGTATTTTCTGGAAGCGGAAAAAAGGGAAGCATGTACAAAGAACTTTGACCCAAGGGGCAAAAAAGCCAAAAGACAGTCATTGACCAGGGACCATGATCCCCGGGGGGCAAAGATAGCTTTTCGGGAACAGTGTTTTTTCTTTTTTTGTTTTTTTTATTTTATGAAACTGAATTTAACCTTTAAGCAAAATTTTTAAACCCAAATGAAATAAAAAATTTCAAATTTTCTATAAATTCCACCCAAGTTCCCAATAGGAATTTTAATGTAATATCTAGGGTGTAATATTCAATTATTTCCCCAAAGCTCCCTAGTTGCCCTTTTTCTAATGGCCCAAAAAAAGCACAGAATTCCAAAAAAATGCAACCCTTTTAAAAATTTAAAAAGGGGTTTTTTAAACCCGGCGGGTTTTCCTTGATTTAAATTAGGCCTGAGGGGCTTTTTAACAAAATTTGGCCTAAAGGGGAAAATGATGAAAAAATGCTGAGGGGCTTAACCCGTTTTCTGGCCTGAGAAAATGTTTGTGTTTGGGGGGATGCAAATTTTTTTTCTTCATATGGCCAACATATAAAGATTTCCCGTTTAAATAACGTAAAAAAACATAAAAAACAAATTTTATCTTAATGATTGGTTTTTTCCCCTTGGTTTCTATGAAGGGAAAAAAACAATTTTTAAATTTAAAATAAACCCTTTAATTACCCCTTTTCTGGGTTCAGGGTTTAATAGCTATTTTTATGGGAAAACCAAAATTTTTTCCCGTTATCCAATGATTATTTTTAAAAAACCTTCAATTTTTGCAAGGTAAAAGGAAGCCGCAGCGGCGGCCCAAAAAAACAACATTTTAATAGTAATTTTTTGTTTATGGCTTTTCATTTTCATTTAAAACAATTAAGTTCCCACATATTTCCCATATTTATTTAAAATTTTTTTTGATGTTTCTTTATAAGGAAAAATGGGGCTAAAAATTTTAGACAAGGTACAAAAGTTTAAATTTCTAAGGGTTTGTTTCTTTTGTAAAAACCCCAAAAAGACTTTTAGGGGAAATTAAAAAATAAAACTTTCTCGAAATTTTGGGGGTTGTGTGATTTACACAAGGGTTTCCCGTCCCTAATGGGTTTCAAAAACACAGATCTTTTGTGTTTTCCAATACTGGATTTACATAAAAAGAAAAAATTGTTTCATTGCAAAGAGATTTACTAGATAAGTGTCAAAACTTTGGCTGTTTGAGTGGTCAATATTTTCCATAAACAGGTAATTCCTTTTCAATCCAAAAGGGACCAAAGTTAATTTCTAAAAGACTATTTTAAAAAGTACAACAGATGTTGTAATTGCAACTTTACATCAGACTTATATAAACAAAGAGGGTATACATCGGGCAGATTTTCCCTTTTGTAAACCTCTTCCAAAATGACCTAGATGGGCAGTGCACCACCCCCACTGTTTCCCAAAAGTTCATTTGGCCCCAAAAATTTTCTAAAGGCTTTCACCCGATCCCGCTGTGCTACTGTGAGTGGTGGGGAACTCCCCCTTTTCCTAAATATACCCTACCCGGCATTTTTTTTAAATTTACCCCACTTTTAGTGAAGGCCCCCTGTGCCCCCAAAGGATGCTGTTTCCCTTTCTCAAAAAATTTCCCCTTGGGTTGTCGTCTTTTTTTTTTTCCTGGCGGTGGAAAAAGGTGCAACTTTTTATAGATCCCCACAAATTTACAAATTCCCCACCCACTCCCTAGCATGCAGACTTATATGCCACCCATTAGGTTTTCACTTGACTGCGCCCCTTTTTCCACCACATGGTAACACCATTTAAAATCAAAGGGAAAAAACTTTTTTAAAGAAAAAACTTCAGAAAAACATTGCCATCAAAAATTCAAAAATGTAATCAACGTGAATTTCTTGCCCGTGTTCAACGGTTTTTCCCCGACGGTTTTGTGAGCCGATTGCGTCAAAAAACCGGCATAAATAAGGGGGGGGGGGCCGGGGGCCGGGCGGGGGCCCCGCCCCCCCGGCCATAGACAAGCATTTATTAGGGGCGGTACGTGCCGTAAATATTTGCATGTCATTTCTCCCCGCGGGGATTGCCGAGCGGGGGGGGCGACGGAACTACTGTCTCAAATGGAGCAGGGATTAGTAATGATCCGAGGATTGGCGCCGTCGCAGCCAAACCCGGGCGCGCATACGGCCCAATCCAGGGCAAAAAAGCCGTGTGAACGAGGCCTTAAGGAACATAACTCTGTACATTTTAACAAAAATCAGTCATTCAACCCTTGTACCATTACTTGTTAAGGGGAATGTATATTAAAACTGATTTATTTTCCACCCTAATGTTTGGTAGATGTAAAAATTTTTCTTGCTTCCCAGTCTTGCAACACACCTTTAAAATATAATGTACGGTCTTTTTTTTAAAGGGTTTTGCAGATCTCAATTTTATACCTCCTGCACCTACTCTTCAGCTCTCTTTCTCAGAAGGGGGCATGTGGATTTGGTTAAATTGCATATCAGTGACCCGCGCCTTCTCCCCAGCCTTTCCTTTGTAGTAAAAGAAAGGTTGTTTATGTAAAGCATTGTGATAGTGAGAGGTAAATGTTTTCCCTCCAGGCAAAAGGGTCCTGGGGTTCAAATCCCTGCGGGAAACCAAACCTGTTTTTTTTTTCTTTACAATGCACAAACCCGTTGAGGTTTCTTTTTTATTTATTTGTGGTTTGATAATTATAAGGGGCACAGAGGAAGGAGTAGAAGCAGCATTGGGTTTTAAAACTCAGTGCGCCGAGAAGGAAGTATGTCTGAGCATGTGCGACAGGACTGAAAGTCTCACCCCTGGTGTGTCCCTTTGGGGAGGCGTAAAACAATGATCGCTAAAGGGGGAGTTTAAAAAAAAAACGGTGCAGAAATTTTTTTAATAATGAATGGTGAAAATTTTGTTTTTTCATTTGCAAGTTTCCCCATCAATTTTTACTTGTGGCAAAACCCCTTTAAGCCCTCGGAAACAGTCCTTACACGCACTTAAACTGAGAAATAAGATATGGTTCTTAGCCCAGAAACATCCAGGCTCTTCTGCTTCCTAAGTGATGTCTCCGAGAGTCCCACTGTGCTGTCTTTTACAATCTCACAGGAACCAAATGTCCCAAAGAAAGCATAGACCAGGCCTTATCACTGTTCTTAAGGACCTTTAGGGCGCGTTCCCACTGCACAGGACAAATACCGGTCAGTTTGCCGGCCGGTATTTGTCCTGTTTTGCGCCCGTCCCCACGGCCGCGGGGGGGGGGGACGGCTTTTCTCCACGATGAGCGGAGAAGAGCCCTACCTCCTCCCATTGAGAAGCACATCTTCCGTCCGGAAACCGGACGGAAGATTGTGCTTCTACAATGTTTTGCCGCCGGACCGCCGGCAACAAAACCGTCCGACGGCAAAACCTGTGCAGTGGGGACTGCTGCACAGGTTTTGCATAGAGCACAATTGTGCTCATTTTCGGCCGGTTTTTCAGGCGGTCTGAAAAACCGCAAACCAGCTGAAAAACCGGCCAAAAACCCTTGCCGTGGGGACATGCCCTTACAGTGGGGAAAAAAAAGTATTTAGTCAGCCACCAATTGTGCAAGTTCTCCCACTTAAAAAGATGAGAGAGGCTGTAATTGGCATTATAGGTAGACCTCAACTATGAGAGACAAAATGAGAAAACAAAATCCTACAAGTTGATTTAGGAAATATGTATTTGGAAATTATGGTGGAAAATAAGTATTTGGTCAATAACAAAAGTTAATCTCAATACTTTGTTATATATCCTTTGTTGGCAATGACAGAGGTCAAACATTTTCTGTAATCTTCACAACATTGGCACAAACCGTTGCTGGTATGTTGGCCCATTCCTCCATGCAGATCTCCTCTACAGCAGTGATGTTTTGAGGCTGTCACTGGGCAACATGGACTTTCAACTCCCTCCAAATGTTTTCTATGTGGTTGACATCTGGAGACTGGCTATGCTACTCCAGGACCTTGAAATGCTTCTTACGATGCCACTCCTTCATTGCCCTGGCGATGTGCTTGGGATCATTGTCATGCTGAAAGACCCAGCCACATTTCATCTTCAAGACCCTTGCTGATGGAAGGAGGTTTGCATTCAAAATCTCATGATGCATGGCCCCATCTTTCTTTCATGTACACGGATCAGTCGTCCTGGTCACTTTGCAGAGAACAGCCTGACGCATGATGTTGCCACCCCAATGCTTCACAGTTAGTATGGTGTTCTTTGGATGCAACTCCGTATATGTCCGGGCCCGGACATGTACTGGCTTAAGCAAGAGGACACATCTGGCATGCAGCATCTGAGTCCCTGGCGGCGTAGTGTGTTACTGATGGTAGCCTTTGTTACATTGGTCCCAGCTCTCTGTAGGTCATTCACTAGCTTCTTGGATTTTTGCTCACTGTTCTTGTGATCATTTTTACCCCACAGGGTGAGATCTTGCATGGAGCCCTAGATCGAGGGAGATTATCAGTGGTCTTGTATGTATTCCATTTTCTAATTATTGCTCCCTGCTTGCCTATTGCAGATTCAGTCTTCCCAGCCCGGTAAGGGCCTACAATTTTGTTTCTGGTGTTCCTTCGACAGCTCTTTGGTCTTCACCACAGTGGAGTTTGGAGTGTGACTGTTTGAGGTTGTTTGTGGACAGGTGTCTTTTATACTGATAACAAGTTCATACAGGTGACATTACTACAGTTAATGAGTGGAGGACAGAGGAGCCTCTTAAAGAAGAAGTTACAGGGTCTGTTGAGAGGCCCGAAATCTTGCTTGTTTGTTGGTGACCAAATGCTTATTTTCCACCCATAATTTGCAAATAAATTTTTCCAAATCAGACAATGGGATTTTTGGGATTTTCATTTTGTCTCTCATAGTTGAGGTCTACCTATGATGTCAAGGCCTATCTCATCTTTTTAAGTGGAAGAACTTATTGGTGGCTGACTAAATACTTTTTTTCCCCACTGTATGTTATGGTCACACAACGGAATTTTGAAGTGTAAATTTACGCTTCAAAATATGCCTGATTAGAGGGGTATTTTTGGTAAGTGTAGATTCATTTACGCTCCACCATTGTTTCTATGGGGATTTCACTCATGTAAACATCTCAAGAATTTACAAGGCACTAAAATTTACGCAAGTGAAATCGTTCCTATATATGTATCGCAAATACACTTGTAAAATACGCATTGTGTGAATGATGGCACAAATTTTACATTGGAATCAATGACAGCTGCATAGAAAAATTGTTTTGAAGCTTATTTTGGGGCATATTTCAGCGCAAAATATCCCCCAAAACAAGCGTAAAATTACATTTTGTGCACATACCCTTTCTGCTCACTGCTTTCTTTGTGGTTAGTTCAGATTTCGACTTCTACACAGTCACACAACAGGTTTTTGTATTTACCATGTGCCTCTTACATTTACTCATTTGTGTCAAACTGACTAGTGTTGGAGTAGGAGTAACAATTCAGTAGTCCGTGCTGAATGATACCCACTCATCTTGTAAAAAAAACAATTCCAGGGGCCCAATACCAGAGCAAAATCTTGTGAAACCGCTGCTTGCCGCACTTTGCCATGACCTTTCCTTCCAGGCTAACAAGTAGTCAGGCTATGTGGGTCGCAGTTGCATGCAACATAGGGATTTACTAAAACCCTTTTAGGCATACATTGACCCTCTTCTTTTTCCCAACTATCGCCCCATCTCACTGCTCCCTTTTGCTTCCAAACTCCCCGAGCAGCACGTCTATCTTCAGCTGTCCTCCACCTCTCCCCCAACTCTCTTCTTGACCCACTACAATCGGGTTTTCGACCCCACCACTCTACGAAACTGCCCTAACCAAAGTCACTAATGATCTAGTAACTGCTAAAGCCTCAGCCACTACTCTGTGTCCCCCTCTTGGACCTGTCCTCTGCCTTTGACACTGTCGACCATTCCCTCCTGCTACAAATCCTCTCCTCCCTCGGCATCACGGACTTGGCTCTTTCCTGGATCTCTGTAACCCCCACTGATCGGACTTTCAACGTCTCTCATTCTTGCTCCACCTCCTCCCCCGGCCCCTCTCTGTTTGGGGTCCCCCCCCCCCCCCCCCCCCAAAGGGGCAAATCCTGGGTCCTTACTCTTCTCTAAACTACACCCTTGGCCTTGGTCAGCTCATTTGCCTCACATGGCTTTCATTACCACCTGTATGTGATGATACCCAACTCTACATTCTGGCCCAGATGTCACTTCTCTACTCTCCGGATCCCTGACTGTCTGTCCTCCATTTCCCTTCTTCTCATCACGTTCCTAAACTAAATGTGGAGAAAACGAAATCATCATATTTCCACCCCCAACTCTACCCCCTGCCCCTGACTCTCTATTACAGTCAACGGCTCTCACTTTTACCGGTCCCACAAGTCCGCTGTCCCTTTGGGGGAATCCTTTGACTCTGCTTTATCTTTCAAACCACACATCCCAAACCCTCACCTCTGCTGCCGCCTCCACCCGAAAAACATCTCTCGCATCTGCCCCATTCCTCGGCTATTACACAAAAAATGCTGTCCCATGCCCTTGTCATCTCCCGCCTAGACTACTGCAACACCTCCTCTGGGCCCCCCCAGCTAGACCCCGCTCCCCCCCAATCCATCCTTAACTCTGCTGCCCGTCTTATCCACCTCTCCCTCGCTACTCCTCTGCCCCTCCCCTTGCCAACCCGTCACTGGCTTCCCATTGCCCAGCGAAATCATTTCAAGCTACTAACCATGACCTACAAGGTCTCCATGACCTCTCCCACCATTTCTCTCCCCAAATTTCCAAATATCTCCCCCCCCGCATCCCCCTCCTCACGGGACCTTTTCCTCTGTCTCCCCTTATAACCCCACAAAACCCGTCTCCGGGAGTCCCCCGTGCTTCCCCCACTCTGGAATCCTCCCAAAAACACATCAGACCTCCTCCACTTCACGTTAAAAACAACCTGAAAACCTTTCTTTCAGGCTTGCCTAAACCTTCCTAAATTTGTGCTCTTCCCCCACAACATGTCGCCCCCCCCCCCTTTCTTTCCCCCCCCTTGTAGTTGAAGGGCCCCCCGGGTTTTGGGGCCTCTCTCCCTCTGTTTTTTCCAAATTTTCATTATCCTTATACGTACCGTTTGACTTATTTAAAGTATGTAAACCCCCCCGAAAGTACAGCGCCCCCGGAATCAATGGCGCTTAAAAAAAATAAAAATAAAATAATACACACATTAATTACTTTTTCAAGGGGGGAATGAAGGGTTACTTAAACCTTACCCCCTTACAATCATTATTATATTCTACAAGTAACTGACTTAATCATCTTTGTTTCCTCTCCCAACTAATGACATTCAGTGACTTCTACTTCATTTATATGTATTTTTTTCATTTATATAACACCATTATATATCTGTACAGTGATTGTCATTCACAGTGCTCCATGTCCCAAGTTAACCTACCTATAAGTTTTTTAGAGTGTAGAAGAAACAAGGATACCTCAAGGAAGACCATGCAAACAAGGGGAGAACATACAGACTGCTTGCATATGTTATCCTTGGTGGAATTTGAACCTAAGACCTATTCTAATGCTGGAAGGGAACAGTGCTAACCACTAAGCCACCATGCTGCCCATGCTACTTATAAAATTCTTACTGCCATTGCATGTAAATATCACATTAATATAATAGCTGTACTGTTTGAAACAGTTGTACTGCCTGTTAGGCCTGATTTACATCTGTCATAGGAAAAGTAAAATGAAAATAATGGCAGCGCCCGATCCTTTTCATGACAGACTTCAACGGTGCCCAATGGACCCCATTATCTATAATGGGATCTGTCAGGTTTCTGTCATGGTGTCTGTCATTTCAACTGAAAAAAACAGTGAGCTATTATTTCCTTAATTTTTTGATGAAATCTACAACGGAGGCTTCTAATGGACACAGATGTGAACCAAGCCTTAGAGTCTTCTCACATTGATTTTGATGGTAAAGCCACAAATTAGATGCCTGTAAGAAAAGTATAGAAAGTTTTCTAGTTCCTTAGTTTATTTTCAAACTGTAAGTTAATCAACGGAAACAGTGATATCATTTATTGCCCCACAACACATAAACCTTTCTTGCATTAATTCTTATAAATTATCCAAACCCTTTAAGAAAGGGTCAAAAGTAAATTTTTGCAAATTTGTAATTGAAAAATCTATACAGTTATGCGATCGAAAGACACAGTGGAGCCGAGTCTTATGCTGTACTAAAAAAAAATACTGTCAGATAAACAATATATATGCGATTTTGAGTTAGAAGAGGGTTATGAGAATCCCCCTGTCTTTTTTTTTGACATAACTGACGCGTAAAAAATGTTCATATTTTACATAGAGTTTAGACTTGATACATGGAAAGGTACAGACAAAAGGGTTTTAATTATTCCCTGGAAGCGGAGATTCCAGGCTTGTTTCACACCTGAGGGTAAGGTGGACCATGAGAATGATCTGTGTGCCTGGCAATGTCGCAGTCTATTGAAACAAATAATATGTGGGTACTTAAATATGCACTGGTAAGACCTGATTTTCAGCTGTTTGATTATTGTTTTATGTTTCGATGTTCCTTGTAGTCTATAGAGTGTAAGATGTAAAGCAGCTTTTGTGTCACCTACTTTTCTGTTTTTGACAATGTGGAAGACATGTTTGGTTCATATCTTACTACTTTATTAATTTGGAGTTTCAGTAAGTTCACCTTTACCCTTATATTTTGCATGGGTCTTTTGTTGGCCCAAAAAAAAGTTTAAGGCCATTATTTTGGGACGTATTTCAGCCTAATTTTCGCGCCGTACTGCGCAAAATTACGGGCTGAAATACATCCTGGTCATTACGGTAATCCACAGTTCTCATAGAGAACTATGGATTACGTCTCCTCTCCCTGCTCGCACAATACGGCGAGCGGGAGAGATGTGACATGCTACTTATTCACGGCATATACGTGCCGAGAATAATGCGTGTCTATGGGGCCGGCGAGCTGCTGGTCCCCACTCCCCGCAATTAAGCCGTGTGAACATGGCCTAATAAAATGAATTCTTCTTTGTTTTAGGCTTTATCCACTTTTTATTCAAAAAACAAGTGTGTATTAGTACATGCAGAGGTGGAACTACTACTGAGAGGCCCTGCACAGACTGACAGTGCAGCATACCTTCTTATGCCCAGAACCACTGTCTTTGGATTTTTGGAGATTTGTCCAGAAGATCCAAAACGATGTCTTGGATCCCCAGGTATCCACTGCTTATTTAACTGTTTGTGCGTCCTTGTCCATGTGCTTTTTATGTATTGTAATGTGATGTACAGTACCATTGCAGGAACAGATCTATAGAAACACAATTGCTCAGCTGCAAGGGTAGATGTGCACACACCAATAAAATGAGCTGCAAATGCAACTTAAAAATTTGCTGCAAAGCCACAGCAAGATCTATACATATAATATGTGGATTTGTGGTGGATTTCACCCCCTACATTGAAAGTAGTAGTACTCTAACCTACTGTAAATTTCCACGGACAAATCCGCACTGAAAATCTACAGCATTTCCACTACATGTGCATGTGGCCCAAAAGTGGTAAGCAAGAGTGTCTCAAACTGATCAGTGCTGTAAGAATATAAGTTACTGAAAGTAAAAATCTTCTGTCTTTGGCTTCAACATTCACATCTGAATTTGCAAACTGCCTCTAGAAAAACTTCAGTGCAAAACAACTCATCTGGAGCTTTATGAACTGTGATCCTATGGCCAAGCCTGAGATTACGTGCAGTGAAAAAGGATAAATGTTTCACTTTGCCAATTGGAAGTCATATCCAGGGGCGTCGCTAGGCACTGCCGGTGCCCTGAACCTCGATGGGTCCACACTGCTGCCCTGAGCCTGGAGCACCGACGGTCTCTTCAACTGTATGTGCGTCTGCTGGATGCACGTATAGCTGAAGGCCTCCGTGGAGCAGAGAGCAAGCGCTGCCTGCCCACAGAGTGCTCCAGCAAGCCGCAAGCAGGCCGGAGTACCCGGCACAGGAGGCGTGAGAACATCATCACGCTGCCTGGTGGTGGATGTGACGTCACGCCGCCAATTCCGGGAAGAAGACGGAGCCCACCAGGAGCTTCAGTGAGAAAGGTGAGTACTGCTATTTTTTATTTTTAATATGCCATAATACCTACCACTATAAAACGGAGGCCCTATTACCCGCCTGTTATAACGGGGACCATATTTCCTGCCTACTATATACGGGGGCCCTATCACCTTTTTTTACTATATACTAGGGGCCATATCCCTTCCTAGCTATTTTGGGGGGCCATATTACCCGCCACTATATACTGGGGCCTATTTCCGCCCAGTTTTACACTGGGGGCCATTTTTCTGCCCACATACACAGGGGGGGGGGCATATACCTGCCTTGCTCTATACGGGGGGGCCCTATTTCCTATCTACTTTATATGGGGGCCAATTTCCACCACTATTATGGGGGCCATAACTATTTGTATATACTGTGGCCTATCACCTGCCCAGCTTTACTGGGGGGGTACATTGCCCAAATTTTATCGGGGGCCGTTACCCACTTGCTATATGATGGCCAATTATCTGCCTAGCTATCATGGGGGACATATTACCCCGCCTCTAATACTGGGGGCCCATATCACCTTCCCCGCTATTACTGGGGCCCCCGCCTACTTATTTGGGGGGCCGTTCCCACCTAGCTATACTGATGGCCTATTATCTGCCTAGTATATACTGGGGGGTTTACCTGCCTAGCATATACGGGGACCAATTACCTGCTAGTGTAATTTGGGGGGCCCTATTACCTTCCTACTATATATGGGGCCATTACCCCGCAGCTGTATTCTGGGGGCCCTATCCCCGCTCAGATATAATTTGGGCCCTATTACCCACCCTTTTATATCTGGGGGGCATATTCCTCCCACTATATGCTGGGGGGCCCTTTTACCTCCTAGCTATATTTTCCGGAGCCATATTACCTACCTAGCTATAACTTTGGGCCCCATTACCTGTCTAGCTATTATTTGGGGGCCCTATTTCTGCCAGCTTTATATTGGGGGGATTCCCGCCCATTTATATGGGGGCCATATTACCCGACTGCTGTATATTTAGGGACATATTACCGCCTAGCTGCAAATGGGGTCATTTACCTGCTTAGCTATTTTTGGGGCCATGTTACCGCCAGTTATTTACTGTGGGCCCTATACCTGCCCAGCTGTATACTGGGGCCCATTACCCACCATTATAAAACTAGAGGCCATAAAAACCCTCCCTAAAATATTTTACTGGGGCCTTTTAAACCTCCCTATCTTTTACTGGGAGCCCAAATTACAACCAATTTTACGGGGGGCCCCTATTATTTAAATCTAAATGTGGGGGCCCCTATATAACTAGCGGCCCTTTTCCCTATCTATTATTTGGGAGCCATATTACCTACCATTATATACGGGGGGGCCCTTAATTCCCATATAACTAGGGGGTGAACGCTTTTTCCCACTTCCAGATATCTTCAATGGGGGACCCAAATTATTATTTTCTTACTTGGGGACCCTATTACCAATTATCTATCTACGGGGGAAATATACCCAATGTACCTCCCCTTTTTGGGAGGGGGTCTTAAACCTACCAAAATGGGTACCAAAAAAGGGCCCTTTCCAAAACCCCCAAAAGCGGGCAGCGGATTTTCTACCCATGGGAAAAAGCCAGTTTTTTGGGGGCGGGCTTTTCATGCTTTTCGTAAAAAAACCCTTTATTAAAAGGGGGCCCTTAATATAAACCCCCCATGGGAAGAGGGGTATAGGGGGTAGGGGAAAAGGGTGAAGATTCTAAAATGTTTAGGGGAAAAAAAAAAAAAAAAATTAAAAAAAAAAAACCCGCAATAATAATTTAAAAATTTTTCCCCCCCAAAATTACAACTTTTTCCCTGAATAAAAAAAGGGGCCCCTTACAATTGGGGTCATTGAAAAAATAAAAATTACAACTTTTAAAAAGCAAGGAGGAAAAAACCCTAAAAAAAAATGTGCGGGTTTCCATTATGTACTTTTAAAGGCAAAGGGGTTTAAAGGGGGTTTAAAAATACTTTTTTAAACCCCCTGGGGGGACTCAGTGAACTTTCATTCACATTTTTCCCTTTTCCGCTTTCCAAGAGCCATAACTTTTTTTGTTTTATATTGACTTTAAATATGAATTGTTTATTGGGGATGGCTGTATTTTGTAATGGTAGCTTTTTTTTTTTTTTTTTCATCTTCTATGTAATTTTTTTTAGATATCAAGAAAAATTTTATATTGCACTAAGTTTTGTGGGCAGAGCCTGTACTGCGACACCTATTATTCTGCTCTATTTGCGCAGTTCTTTTCAATACTACGAAAAAATCGAAAAAAAAAAAAAAAAATTCTAGCAATAGTCAAAAGGCATTGCTTAAAAAAAAATGTTTAGTAAAAACCCCCCCACCCTTTTAAAAATTCTTTTGGACAACCCCAAAATATCATAAAAAAACAAAAAAAATAGGACCCAATATACCCTTTTTAAAAAATGCAAAAGCTTTATTAAATCTTTTTAAAACCACAGGGGAAAATATTTTTAAGGGAAAGAACCTACAAAAAATTAGGCTAAAACATCAAATATGGGTTTAATGACTTTCGCGTAATAGAAAACTGGTTCGGGTTTGTGTTACGGAAACATGCAAGTATGAAAAAAGTGAGTCACCAAAGGACAGTCAAACATGGAATAAACCATTTTGAAACACCTACCCAAAACACTATGCCAATACAACTTTGCCCTGAGGGGGTTTTCACGGGTTTCGCTTTTTCAGGGGCCCACTATCCATTTGCGGGCTTTTATTGGGATTTAAAGCAGCACTTTTAGGGCACCTTCCCCACCCCAGAGAGCAAATACGGGTGGGTTTTAAAACCCAAACCCGGTATTTTGCTTTTTTTTGCGGCAAAATGAACCCAAAACCGCTGTTTGCGGGGGAAAAGGGCCCCCCCTTTGAAAAAGTCCTGTTCATATTCCCCCCAAAGCCGGGCGGAAGAAGAAAATGTTCTATGTTTTTGGGAGTCCGGGGAAAGACCCCTGAAGTGGGGCCCCGCTGAAAAGGGATTTTCCATAGAGGCCCAAATGTAAATTTTGACAGACAGTTTACGGGACATTTTTTAAAAACTAAAAACCGTCTGTAAAATCACCCCAAAAAACTTTTTTGGCCGGGGGGAAAAACCCCCTTATGGGAAGGATTCATTTTAAACCAGATTTCCCCTAGGATTTGTATCATTAAAATAAAAATTTTTGTGATTTTCCGAACGTTTTTTTCCCTCTCCAAGTTTTTTGCCCTTAATCTCAGTAGCTGAGATATTTTATTAGGACCTTCTCTGCCCAATTTGTGTAGAATTAGGATTTTTAGTTTAAGAGTCCAGCTTTAAGTCGGGTCCTGCCCCTGCATAAAATCTTTTTAAATTTTTTAAAAACCTCATTCACTTAATTGTACTATTAAAAAAATGTGGTTTTAAATTTCCCCTAAATCTAAAAAATTTAAATTTAGCTGCGTTTTACAAATTTTTACGGGAAAGTTGTGTGGGTTTAATCAGTTGTGCATTTTCATTTCAAATACTCCTCAAAAGAATTTTGCCACATTGTCCGAAAATTTTAAAAAATCACATGCCCCTGACTTTTTTTAAATTTTTTACCAAACATATTCTTTTTCTGTTTTTGGGTTCCTTAAAAATTTTTAAGCAGACTTTTTCCCCTTTTTTTTGTAAAAAAATCCCCCCCTAGTTACTGGCCACCTTTCTTTTGCTTTTAATAGGCTGAAGCAGGGGTCCTCGTTTTTCCCTTTGTTATCTTGAAATAACATTTTTTTTTCATTACTTACTGAAAAGCTTTAAACCCTTTTAAAGATCTAAACCCCCCCCTCCCCCATTATCGGGCAGGATTAGGGCCGACTGGTATAAACGTTTTTTGGGGGGGGAGCACAAAAGTATAAGGTGAATCTGCAGCTAGGGGGGTTAAAAGAAATTGCCCAAAAATCCTTAACATAGAGTCATCACGGGGAATGAGTACAGAGAGGGATCCCAGGGGGGCCCTTTATTGAAACAAACAAGCCCTCTCACCCAGTTTTTTTTCACTTTTTTTTTCCCCCAGCTCAGGGGGGAAAGAAAAACCCCAGAGTGCAGGCAGCCAATCACACCCCGAGGGCTTTTCCCCCATTCAGGGGAAAAGTCCGAACAGGGGCAAAAATTTTACATATAAATCACCAAAATCCCCAAAAAAGGGGGGGCCCGGGGAAATTTTCCCGCCCAACCTGCTCCCAAAAAGAGCTAAAAGATGCACATACAGGGATGCTATTATCAAAAAGACAGCAGAGGGGGTTTTGGGAAATTTTAAAAAACAGCCCTGGCTGCTTTGGAAAAGAAGAATGTTCAGAAAAAACACAGAAAAAACTAAAGGGGCAGCTACATTTTGGGGTGGTAAAAAAAATCAAAAGGCATCATATGTCCTGGGGGGGGAAGAAAAAATTTGGGAAAATCCTTTTTGAGAAAAAAAAGTCGGCCCCGTTCTTGTAGATCATAGCAACAAAACAGCAAGGGCAATGTCAATCAGCGCCCAAAGGGCAAAAAGGGAAAATTGGCGTGAAATTTTAATAGAGGCATGGGACTCGCGGGTTTAAGGATGTAATTCTCCCGTGAAACAAAGCTTTTGGTGCCCCCTCACTTAAAATATGCTGTTCATTTTTGGGGCCCCATTTTTATAAAGAGATGTAATGGAGCAAGAAGTACAAAGAGAGCAACCAAACCAAAGGGGAATGGAGCACCTTAGTTATGAGGAGGGTTTGGGTAGAATTAAACTTATTTAGTCTTGAAAAAAAAGAGGGTTTTTGGGGGGACATGATTAATTTATATAAATATATAAAGGGGCCCCCAACCAAAAATATGGGGAAAAATTTTTTCAAGTGAAGCCCCCCCAAAAAACAAGGGGCAACCCCCTTTTCCCACTAGAGAAAAAAGGATTAATCCCAAGGAAGAAGGGCGTTTTTTTCACTGTAAGAAGGTGAATCTGTGGAATAAAACCTGCCCGAGGGGCCCGGTCCCCGGGAAAACGTAGAGATTTTCCCCAAAAAAGCTTTAGATACCTACCTGGAAAAAAAAATTTTTAAAAGCTATGAAAAAATTTTGTAACCTGGTTGGGGGAGGATCTGGGGTCGAGATTGGGGGTTTCCCTTTGGGGCAGATTGGGGTTTTTTGCCTTTTTGGGTTTCGGGGGTTAACCGTGGTGAGGCGGGTTAAAAACCTTTCTCCCTCCCCCTTTATCCACATTTTTCCCCCCCCTTGGGTTTTAACTTTTATGGGGCACGTGTCTTTTTTCAAAACCCTACTTTAAATATGAAATATGTAAAAATGACAATTTGTTGTTAAAGTTTCCCTTTGGGCCCAAAGGGCTGTTTGCACTCAAATTTCAAATTTGTAGTTTGGGGATGAAATAAAACGCCTAATCAGAAATGTGTTTTACTTCATGTTTTTTTTAAAATACACATTACTGTGACCCTAACTAACATCCAGAGTAACTGACAAAGGGGCACAGGAAAACATAAAGCAAACCCCCAAAGATCGAGGTGGTCCCAATGATGCCAATTGGGTTAAAAATCTGGGGAATTAGCTTTGGGGCCGGGAAAAGTACTTTGAACCTGGGTCAGCTCTTCCAACCAAAAATTGGACATTTTTTAGCCCTGCAAAAAATTTTCATTGTCTTGCTGGGAAAAGCTCAAAAATCTGCCCCCAAAAAAAAAAAAGGGTTCCAAAACCCCAAACCCGTTGAAAACCCCCTCCCAAATGGATGAATGAAACTTTTGAGAATGGGCACATAAACTTCCTTTAGACCAAAACGTTGCCACCACCAAACTTGGGTTCTTCCCCGCAATGGTTGCACTATGTTTGTTTTTCTGTTTTTTCACCGACATTGGGCCAAAATCTTTTTTTGTTCAATGAAGCAGAAAAGACTCATTAGAAAAAAAACAACCTTTTCCATTCCGAGGGAAAGGTTTTACTTTCGTTTTCTGCCATGAAAAAAAGAAGGGCCCTTTTCTTCCCAAAATTCCAACCCTTTTCAGCAGAGGTGGGAGTAACCAAACCATCGGCTTTAGAGCCCCATACAAAAATGGGGTTTGGGTGAACTATTGTGTTAGACAAAAACCCGATTGCCTCTGGTTCATTTTGGCAGGGGCGGCCTAAAACTGTAGTGTCGTCCACCCCCTTTCACACTTTTTAGCTGGGCTTTTCCCTCCCGTCAATTCAAAATAGTACTCCGCGTTCTCACACCTAGGGTTTCCCCCTTTTTTCAACCCACAACCACAGCCACCCAAACAGTTCACAAACCCGCACAGTTTTTAGAAATTTCTGCCACCCTTTTTTTGGGCCCCCAAAACATCCTTTTAGCAAAATATAATAATCCCCCTCTTTTTCCATTGACCCCAAAAGGGGGGATATGTGTGCAACAGCCCCATCGCAAAAAACCCTTTTGTACCCACTAAAAAAGATCAACCCAGTTGATTTCCTCTACGCTACTGCATTTGAAGGGGCGAAAACTAGCATGGAAATGTGAAAATAACAACCTATAGAATGTCTTGGGAAAATTTTTGAAATTTTTTTTCTGTTCCCCAAAAAAAGTTTTAAAAAACAAAATAAACCGTAAGACCCTTTTCTTGGATTTATCCCAAAAATATAATGAAAGGGGTGTAATGCTACAAACACTTACATATAACTAGTGCAATTCCCTTTAAAAAAAAGGGACAAACTTTGTGAAAAGTAAAATGTTAAATTTCTGATTTTTAAAAAAAAAAAACCCAAAATTTTTTTTAGATTAAAGAATAAAGAAGGGCAAAAATGGGGGTGTTTATGAGGGGGAAAAGGGAACTGCGGTTTCAAATTTGTGAGAAATTAGATATATGCTTTCCCGTGTGGTCAGGGGGGGGAGGGGCACAGGCAAAATCTGATAAACAAAGGGAGGGGTGTAAAGCTGTCATCCTCTCTTTTAA